>RJWM01002413.1:5627-129796 GCA_004363535.1 Dasyprocta punctata
GTTGCTTCTCCAAGGCATGGCTGGCTGGTTCTCCAGGCTTGCGCTGGCTACCCACAGGAGACTCTCAATGACAGCCAGCATGCATACGGGGGCTAGGATAGCTGCTTCTCCCAGCCCATGCTGGATACCCACACAAGAGTCCTGATGGATCAAACTCATAACCTTGTGCTTGCTAAACAGGTGCTTGTGCCACTGAGCTAAATCCCCAGCCACATGGCAACCATTAGTGATTTCCTATTGTCCTGTTTTGAAGCTCTGTGTCACACTGTTTTGTTTTGATTGCCTTTATTCTGTTTTATTTTGCTTGGTTTTATTCCCTTTAAAATAAAAATTACCAAAAAAAAATAAGCATAAATGATGTCAAAGTTTCACATTTCTTAAATGTAGGGGAAAAAACAGAAAAGTGACAGATAAGCAGCTCTGCAGAGCAGGTAAAAAGAGGAAGGAGAAAAAAACAAAAATACCCCTACAATGTAGAGTGGACAATCATGAAGTAGCACAATAGCTATGTCTAGTATTTCATATTGTTTTATTTAATTTTAGATACTGTTGAATTCTAAATTTAGTTAAGTCCTATAAAAAGTATTGAGTATCTTTGGCAGATAGTCATTTGGAGATCACACTGATTCATTCAAGCTTTATTTAAAACAAATTTTAGGTGAGTCTAAGATAACCTTTACCTTGGGTTAGTTTAGCTCCACCACTAAGATTTAAATTCCTTCCTAGAATCTATATTGAATGCCCTGTGTATTCAGCAAGATCTCCCAACCTGGGCTGGTGGTAGCATGAATGATTCTTGGCCCTATGTGAGCATCAGAAATTTTTTCTGCTTACATGCACCAGTATTGTTCTTTCCACAGAAGTATTTATTTTTCTGTCTTCACAGAGTTCAACTCTGTCTATATATAGACCAATATTCAGAAAAGAATTCAAAGATAACCTTGCAGTTTTCTGAACCTTTCTTCTTTTTGTTCTCCTGCCTGAAAATTCTAGCTGGCTCAGCTTTCCTTGATTCCAATTCCTAAATTCAATTCAGTGAGGCTACTTGAGTCTCCATTTTCCCTCCTCATGCTGTGTTTGGATTATTTTATTTAGGCAGAAAACTAGAACGATCATAGGAATTTTTTCGTTTGTTTCTTTCCTATTAGAGATTATAGCCCTGTCTTTTATCCCAGGCTGGTAGTAGACATTTGATATCTTTTGTCTAATACTATAATAGTACACAAAAGTAGTTAGTTCATACATTACTGCTTCATGGAAATCTGACACAAACACTTCAAAACAAAGCTTATATTATTTATATTCACCTCTCAATTTTAGAGCTTTCCTCATTTCTCATCCTCTGACTAAATCATCCCTACTTCCCTTTATTTTATACATATCCTTTAAATATATTCTTCCCCTACTGTCAACCCCACATTTCACATTTAAAATCAGTCATTTCCTTCCACAGTTATGCTTTCTTGCAAACTTCACAATTTCTAGGTAAATAGTCCTGGGTAAATAATGTCACCTATCACATAATAGTTATTTACTTATTTTTACACACAGCTAAATTCAACCTGAAATTCTTATGAACATAATTTCACTAACAGTTAATTAAAATCATATTTATTCCTAATATTTCAAAAAAATGCATTTAAACTTTTAAATGCGCATTTATCGATAAACTACTGTCCACAAGGTTAAACTTGAGGGAGACTTGCAGTATAAAAAGACATGTACACATATTGTTAGAGAGCAAAACTAGACCAAAACTTTAAGCATCATGGAAACAATGAAATAAGGTATTAGGAAAATATAAAGAGACAGCAGTTATCTCTAACTAGGAAAAGTCAAGAAGAAAATTAAAAGTGTTTGTGTCTGAGCAATAGCTCAATACTGTACCTCATGAGATGAAAACTCTGCACAGAGAAGGAAAGGAGTATGGGGCTAAGGGACTGCTTGATTGTGGCAGCATGAATTTAGTGGTTGTACTTAGCAAACAAGATTTAAAGAAAGGCATGTTGGGGTAAAGGGACAGAAAAGTACATTGGAGCTCTATTGTGGAAAACGGACAGTTCAAAACAAGTTCAATATCTCTCAAGGCACAATTTTCTACTTCTAACTGTGTTATGATTTTTTTAAAAATGTGTACATCATTGGGTAGAAACTATTCAGAGACTACTCTTTTTCTCAATTCCCAAAGTACAGATGGTCTGGAAAACTCAACCATTGTTTTGAACTATTTGTTAGACGTTACATGAAATACATCTCACCTCTATGATTGTAGGGACAATATTTTCTATTATTTGTACATCTTGAAAAGTGACAACCACAATGCTAGTCACAATATTCTGACTGGACAACTCTGGTACCTTCCTATTCCTTAGTTCCTGTTTAGGCAGCTTTGCAATAGAAATGCCTGCAATATTAGCATATATGCAAATATCTATATGCATAGGTGCATGTATGCATGCACCCATGTGTATTGGAATGGAAAACAGTAAATAATAGGTATAACTGGTCAGAAAACACATGAAGAAAGATTTTCAATAGCCCTGCAATCAAGAGATAAAAATTTGTATTATAAAATAGTAATATGTATTCTCCACCATTTTTTGCTTTTTTATGTTATACACTATTCTTTCTGTTGTATTTCCTGGGGAAGCAGTTGTTCAGTTTTATGAAAGAAAAATTTTAGAAAAATAAAGTATGTAACTGAAATGTATATTAATAAAACCACCATAAATAAAACTTGTAGCAAAGTAATTTATATTAAAAAGTGAATACAGATTATACACTAAATCTGTTGGATCAGAAGAAAACTAATTAACTCTAGGTCATAATGACAATACACAGAGGTACAATAAATAAAATAAGAATAGAAAGTGAGGGTTCTGTACAGTCTGTTATTATTAATATAACGAAGGGTGGGTTAAGGACATAGTGCTACTAACAAATGTGGGACAAAAGGTTTAGACTAAATGATTTGATACTTTTTGGTGACTTCCATGATTACATTAGTTACTAGAGTAAAATACAAATTAGAAATTGTCTTTAAAAGTAGAAAGTATATTTTACCATAAATACTAACAAAATAAAACCCAAAACATCTACATGATTTCCATTTCTCCAGTTCATATACAAAGATAGATCACGCTAGTACACACCGTAAAGTGTCTATGTAAAAGTGAAATATATAAACAAAACTGGAATGTAAACCACAATTTGGTAGAAATACTCAGGAAACAAAAATTAGCAGCAAAAAGAATACTTTAAAATATTTAGATGTACTATGACTCATTCAAAAAAGGTTTGAAGTTTCTTTCTCAATACATAAAATAGTATAATGTAAGTTAAGAAATTATATCTCTGAAGAAGATATTTTCACTCTGTACATGTATCAGATATATACATATCTATATCGATATCAATATTGATATAAATATCGATATAGATATGGTAAATTTATGTTTTCCAGTGCAGAAAAATGAATTTGCTTGTTAGATTTCTAAAGGTTACACATCAGAATTTGTGATCTTGGTTTTTAACTAATTCATGTCCAGGGTAAATTAGATTTTAGGTTATTTTCTAATCCTAAAAGTATCTTCATCAACTTAAACAGTTACAATGAATATCATAATATTCACTGTACACACTGAAAAGAAGAAAAGAGGTCTAGATGAAAGTTTCAGAAGCAACTGAAATCAGTCTTTCACCTCAAGGCTGACCTTTGACGTGGCTGACTTTTAAGTAAATAATGCTATGTAAAATACAATCCTTTTTCAGGAGAAACAGCTCATAAAGGTGATATCTTCATATTATTTATGCTTTTACTCCCAGTATCTAGTGTAACACATGACCCAGTAGGTATTTGAATGGTGAGTTTAAAATGCTTCTTTTATATGCTCAACAGCATTGCATAAACTCTGGTTGACTATTTCACCAATTTATATTAGCCAAAAGAAATAATAATATGATAATTATTAAACTAATATATATTATATAGTAATAATATTTTCCCCCTCAAAAAAATGTAATTGATAACCAGATTAGCAATGACGAGTGTTTTTAAAATTCATCTCTTTCTTGGAACAAAAATTTTTAATAGGAAAAGAAACTTCCAGATACCCCAGGACAATTTGAAAAATAACAGTTCTATCCTTCAGCCTATGAAACAATCTAACATATGCCAGCATTCAATGAAATCTCCCTGATCAAAGTTTAAACACTTGAAATAGAAAACTTGAGCTGCATCCAGTCTAGCTAAGTAAGTCATCTACCTGAGCTACTACAGTGGGCGGCGTACACAAGCACACCAGTCACTTCTGAACCACACATGCTATTCCTGCTTAATTTCCCATGCTCTAATTTGATCCTCATAATGGTGAATTTATTTCCTCTCATAGGAAATAAATTTTCCTGCTCCTTCCCTCTGTATTTCTATCATCTGAAAACACTTTTTGAGTAGGCACAAGTTTGGCCAAACAGAACTACTGTACTTCTGACAGACCTAACCTTAAACCTGTCAATAAATCTATACACTAAATATAGACACACTACTAAAAAAGCCATTCTGTCACTGCCTAAGGTAGACTGCATCTAATAACTTATCAGTGAAGTCTAGCCACTTCCTCCAAGTTGGGGACAATGCTGAAGAGCCACCACAGTTCCAGAGCTCCTTGTGACGCCGCATAAACACAGACAATCCATTCAGTGTGCTGCAAGGGTACTTTGTGGAAAGGTGATCGCTTCCTGCATGGTCGTGCTTCAGCCACAGAATACCATGACAGCTTGCTTTATATCTTTATAAGAGTTAGTAATCACTCATGTCAACTTTGGCGGGATCTTCAACAGAAACATAAGCAGAGAATGTTAAGAAAAATCTAAGGCTGAGACAAATAATGAAATTGGTTAAAATAAGAAATTATGTTGTACAATTTGGTTTTTTTTTTTTTGGAAGTTTTTAAGAGCCAAACAGATGTTATGCAAAATTAAACTGTTTTGATTAACAAATCAGAGAAACTTGCCCAAATTCACATCCACAAAAAACCTGAAAATATGTTACCAAACCTGGTATATCACAAGAATTAAAAACACTGGCTTAGTTTAAGAATATATAATCCTAATGAATAAGTCTAAGAAGTAGATACAAAGGAAATAAAATAGAGGAAAACTTTCCATAATTAAGAAAGATTAAGTCTACAGCAAATGCCTAGAAAAAATAATGAAAAAAAAGATGATGTCTAGATGAAGTCTGACAAAATCCTTTCCTAAAAGCAAACCTCTTCAAGCTTTCAGAATGAACATTCAAACTGACAACTAGTCGGGATTCTTGGAAGCAAATAAAAGGAGTTGATTTTGATCACATAAAGCAGAAAGTCTATTTATGTAAGTACTAGGTAGCTCTTTGAATTCATGAGAATCCCAGAGAATCAGGCTCCAATAAGATACTCCTGGAACTTCAACTCTGCTATAACTAAAGTAATTGACAGATCTTTGTCTATACAAAGTTTTCCACATCCTAAGTCACAGAAATATTTTTTTAAAAAATCACCAAGTTCACTATACCTACACTAAGGATATCATGTAGATTTTATACTTTGGCAGTGACTACAATATTGTGTCAGATGAAAAAAATCAATAGATTATTCAGGCTGTAAAGTTAAAACTCACGAATTTTATACTTAGCAAAGTCACTGGTTATGGTTAAAATCAAGACACGAAATAAAGTTTTAATGAATAATTCCTGAGATGATAACTGTGATAAAATCAACTCTACTAAGAAACAAATTAAGGAATAAAAATGGTGCAACATGTAGGTTAAAGGAATACTGGTGAATATTGAAATTAATTAAATATAAATTTTTAAGTATATTTGTTAACATGGCTATAAAATATGGTTGCTACAATGTTCATTATTTTCAATTGAGAGAATTAAATATTTGTGAATTCAAAATCAACAAAAATTATTGCAATTTAAAAGATAAAATATGCTGATTATAAAATAAACATATAAAATTAAGTATTTCTATATATAAGTAAAATCCACTAGAATATAATAGGAAAAATATTCCAAAAATCAGAACAGCTGATAATAACTGCAATGAGAATTGTGGGTACCCTAGGTAAATAAAAGTATATAATTATGAAACATAAAAATACATATCAAGAGACAAAGGAAGTTGAATATGGTGGCACATATCTGTAATTCAGAACTCGGGAAGCTGAGGCAGGAGGATCACCATAAATTCGAGGCCAGTCTGGGTAACATAGTAAGCTCCAGGCCAGCTTGAACTACATAGTGAGACCCCATCTCAAAAAGACTCAAATCAAAAAACAAAAAACAAGAGACAGAGACAGAATGACAAAGAGAGAGAGTGAGAGAGAGCAATAGAGAGAGATAGGGGGAGAATGAAGAGAAATATCAAGGCTGATTGAGAACACTAAATATTCCAGAGACAGCAAACAGTTTTCAAATAAAAGTATGTTAGTTACAATTACAATCAAAATCTCTGTAAACTCTCTACAGGTTATTAGTGAAGTGAAGTCTGAAATTGTGGCAAATTATATCAGAGAGTAGAACTGTACACAACGTATATAAGTTGCACAGTATAATATTTTTAAATGAGTAGTTAAAGTAATCACTTATCTTATTGGATCTGAGGGGCAAGATAGTAAAATGAATTAAATATCCTCTTAAATAACTAAAATGAACACACTGCTGAATGTATTCATTACTGAGAAAGAACAATTAATACTCATATGATTGGATCAGTTTTACATGTCTATATTTGTTAACGTAAGTAACCATTTTGAAGATAACAATACGCAGTATTGCAACCATTGCCAAGTTTCTATCGTCCTGTTTTGTAAACCTACAATGTTACTGTTGTGCATTTCCTCTAGTTGTTTGTTTGTCTCTTTTGCTTGTTGTCTTTGTTATATATGTCTTTTTTTCTTTATTCTTTGCTTAAATTAAAAAAAATAAAAAATAAAATAAAATAAAATAAATATCCTCTTAAAGAAGGTAAGAAATTTTTGAAAAAGAAGTTAAGTACTATGAAAAGGTAAACACTATAACACTTGTGCAAAAATGATAGAAGAAATAGTCCTAGTTCAGAACATACTGTATAATCTTATATAAATAATATATGAAAAGCATTACAAACCTATGAACTGACAGTTGATTACTCAATAAACTTTGTTTGAAAATAAGTTTAAGTGTCTGGGGGAAAAATATCTGAAAGTTCCTCTTATGTACTGGAGCATATGAAACCATGTGAATTCCAGTTTGTTGTGTAGAAAATAAGCACTTTATTTTAAAGACATTTCTGAGGAAAATAGCAGTAAATATTAGAAATTATTTAGAGATTTCACTTCATAAAGAATGTTAACCCTGTAATTCAATAACATTATTAAAATATTTTAAACATACAAACACTTCAGAAAACAATTTACAATGGATACAATGAAGTAATGACCTCCTTAATATGTAAAGGCACAACAGCAAAACAGCATACTAAAAGAAAAACATATAAAAGATTGGAAAAGACAATTTTAAAAGAATACAGTTGGTAAGTGATCATTTTAAAAAGTTTAATTTCATTAGTATTCTGAGAAATGAAATTTCAAATATCAAGAAGACAATATAATTTACTGAAAAAAGTAGCATTTTTAAGAAACTATTATATTCAATGCTGGTGAGAGGTTTTGAATTGAGAACATAAGCCAGACAAACATTGTTGACTTTATATACTTTGATAAAGTGATTTCACCTCTATTAATCTAAACGTTAAAAAGATAAAGATATGCAATTTTATCAAGAATATATATAATATTATTTATAATAAAATAAATCAGTAAATAATCTAAATGTTTAACCATAGGAAGTAATTAAATCATGCTACCTGCATATATTGGATTTTTTCAGTACTAGGTATTGAATCCAGGGCCATCATACTGAACTACATTTCTAACTTTTTAAATTATTGTATTTTGAGATAGGGTCTTGCCGTGTTGCTAAGTTACCCGGGCTGGGCTCAAACTTGGTAACATCCTGCCTCAATTTCCCAAAGCGCTTGGATTACATGTGTGTGCCATCATACTAGATTGAAATAATATTTCAAATAAAGTTTTCAACAAAAAGTACTGGCATGAGAAAATTCTCATGATAAAGGAAGATACAAAATGTATATCTGATTTCGCTTTCATAGTCATCTGTATATGAAAAAGAAAATATATTAAGATCTACCACTATAGGACAAAGTAATTTTAATCTTATTCTTCATGTGTATCCTTTTTCTCTAAATTTCTCATAATAAGAATAAAGATTTTTTTAAAGAAAAATGGAAAAATACTTGCTCTCAGGTAATAAAATACTAAGTTATTTGTTGAAATATTTATTGGAAAACAGAGGCTACTCCAAGAATTTAACTGTGAATTTATAATTTTCATATTTATCTTCACAATTTCTGTTTCCCAAATAATTCATAAAAATAAGTAGAACCTTGTTTCATCACATATAGTAAGATAAATAAAACAAAAAGTGTTAATTTGAAGTATTATATTAAAGACATTTTCTAACAAGCATACAAAACATATTCTTGGTTCTTATTTCTTTGTAGGTTTTTAATTCCACACATGTTATTACTAAATATACCTTAATTTCAAAGGGTCATGCAGCTATTGTAAAGGCAAAATCTGGAAAACAAATAGAAAAAATGTAGTTCTTACAGTTGGCAAGAACCACTAAAGACCTCAGGACTGTTGTTCTATAAATGTTAAATTATGAAATAATACAAGTTGTTTCATTTAAAAGGAGTGGAAGAATAAGAGGCAGAGAACACAGGAAGTTCTGATGTGTGCATTTCATTCCTACTGACACATATGCCAACTGAATCACAGAAAACTCATACTGAATGTATTCCAATAAACAATATCAAAATATCATTTTAAGAGATTCTTTCACAAGTTTCCAAAATGTCCAAAATGCTTTATAAAACTGAATCTTCAGCTTTTTTCTAAGTACACCTTGCTCCAAAAACTTTTGCTCTTTCATGGCCTATATCTTACTTCTAGTTTCATATCTCATGGCCTATATTTTACTTCTGGTTTCTGGCCTCATCCTGTGTCTAGACCCTCAGTGGAGGTGTGATCAAGAGAGCTAATCACTGTTACTAACACGACTAAGGCCTTAAAAGCAGTATCAACTGTCCACAAAACTGGCTGGCTTTATTTCCACTCTTAAAAATGTTCAAAGAAAGAAGCAAACAATACAGCCTAAATAATACATAAATTGTTGAGGACTTTTTGTAGGGAGGAGGAAGGGATTGTGATTACTTCATTTAAAACTACACCAGTGGGAAATAATTTCTAAATGTATTTCATAAACGGTATTATAATTAGATTCTCCTCTGAAACTGCTAGAATTTTGAAATAAAATCAAGTCTGCTGCTGTGAAAACTGTTGAATTAAAGCTAACTCCTACCAGTGATCAAAATGACCCAGTCAAATCTCCAGCTGCTTATTCTATTTTGAATAAAATCTCTATTTTTAAAATAGATCCATCAGAGAAAATCTCACTTAAAAGTTACCCACTAAAACTAACTCTGTCTTGACACAAATGGCCCATACTTCAAAAGGGGGGCTACTTGGCGTATTGTGTTAGTCATTCTGTCACACAGCTTACCTAAGTAAGAAGGCTATGACTCTGCGAAGAGGACAGCTTATGTTCCTCCTCTCCACACCCTCCTAAGTCCTGAGTGGGGCTACTTGCTCTTGAAAAGAACTGAAATCTATTCTTGGAGGCTGGAGAAGAACCTAGACTCATAAAAGAGCTCAAATCCTTAAAAAGGAGGGCGGGCGGGTGGTCGGGCGGGCAGGCAGGGAAAGAAAGAAGGAAGAAGGAAAGAAAGAAAGAAAGAAAGAAAGAAAGAAAGAAAGAAAGAAAGAAAGAAAGAAAGAAAGAAAGGAAGGAAGGAAGGAAGGAAGGAAGGAAGGAAGGAAGGAAGGAAGGAAGGAAGGAAGGAAAGAAAGAAAGAAAGAAAGAAAGAAAGAAAGAAAGAAAGAAAGAAAGAAAGAAAGAAAGAAAGAAAGAAAGAAAGAGAAAGAGGGGAGGGAGGGAGGGAAGGAAGGAAGGAAGGAAGGAAGGAAGGAAGGAGAGAAAACACAACGCTGAGTTGATATTTACTAGCCAGAACCAGGACCTCTTCCTCCCTATTCGCCACAAAACCTGGCATATTTATCTCAGATTCATGGATATCCCTAAGCAATTACAGAAATTATCCTACCTGGTCTAGGTGCTGCTTTTCACTGGAAGGGAACTGCAGTATTAGTAAAATCTTTCCCTGATTGTACATCTAAATAAAGATATCTCATTTTCTAAACCTGAATTCCACTGAAAGCATTCTTGGGACAAACCCTGACCTTTTATTATTTACTGTTGGTTTTTTTTAATTACCACATTCCATGAGAGTCTAAAGACCCAAGCAGTACAGATACTAAAGGATCCCACAGAGACTCAAGAAGACTCAAAAAGCCATTTAAAGTGATACAGCAGTTTAAAAGGGAGAGATGGGCTGGGGATATAGCTCAGTGGCATAAGTGCCTGCGTGGCAAGTGCAAGGTCCTGGGTTCAAATCTTGGTACAAAAAAAAAGAGAGACTTGGATGATCAACAAAAGTAATGGAGGTAAAAATAATGGAAAACACAGGAAAAGAAATGAATAAAAATTTGCTATGCTCTCCTAATGATACAAAATTAAAATATGTAAAAATAGTCTCCAAAACTAAAATAAAATGTACTTGAATTTAAAAAGTCAGCTGAGAAAATGAAAAAGAAAAACTCACTAGAGAAAAGCAATTCAGTGTTTTTAACATAGAATAAAAAGCCTTTTAGGCAACAAGCACAAATAACATCTTTAAGTTGATGACTACTAGGATAAAACAAACTGTCTTGGTTATTTTTCTCTCATTGCTGGGACAAAATACTCAACACCCAAAATGAAGGAAGGGTTTATTTAGCTTACAATTTGTGGAGGTTTCAGTCCATAATCAGCTGGTCCCAAGGCAGGGTGGCCTGGCACAGAGGCAACACCTAGGCAGCAGCCAGCAAAAGCAGCCAGAGCAAAAGGAGGGACAAGAGCAAGCCTCTTCTCGTCCTCTATACTGTACACAGACCACCACCACCGCCCCCACTCCAGGGCGGGTGTAGCACTCACAAAATCTCCTTGCCCTCCTCTTGCACAGGACAAGGATATTTACAAAGTAAGAACCCTGGCTCCCTGCTGAGTCTCTTAGTTAACCTTCTCAGGTAGACACAATGTATCAACCATAACACAAATGAAGGTGTGATAAAGAAATAATAGACGCCTCTCTCAATCTGAAGTTGTGCTCACATTAAAAAAGTTCACTGTTTCTCAAAAAGAAATAATTTCAGCCGGGCGTGGTGGCGCATGCCTTTAATCCCAGCACTCGGGAGGCTGAGGTAGGAGGAGCGTTGTGGGTTCAAGGCCGGCTTGGGCTACAACGTGAGCACAAGGCCAGCCTGAGCTACATAGTGCGACCCTGCCTCAAAAAACCAGGGCCGGGAGTTTGGCTCAGTGCCTTAAGCGCCTGCTCTGGCAGGCGCGAGGTTGTGAGTTCAATCCCTGGTGCCGCAAAAAAAATAAAATAAAAAAAAAAAGAAAGAATTTCAAACAGAACTTATGTAAAGATAACTTGATGAAATTTTAACCTCTAAACTGAAAGTTTTAACAGTTTGGGGGAAGGGCAAGAATTCACAAAAAAAGATTGCCATCAAATTTCCCAACTGTTAACATTAGAAACTAAAAGGGAGCGAATTACAGACAATGGAAGAAAATAGCTATAATACAAAATACCTTATTTCCAATGAAAATACTGACATGCTCTAAGTTACATCATTATGTATTTAAACCCCACTTTATGAGCCTAACATTATAGATGTCATCTATAGATAAGACATACAGTTCTCTTGGAAAGTTTCTTTTCCCTATGATCTGCTTAATGATGACTCATTCTTAATGTTTCATCCAAAGAGTACCATTTCTGGAATACAATGAATGACTACCTATAAAAGGGCTTACAATGATTTCCCATCACTTGATAGACTCCCAGATAGCACATGCTATGCTGAGTACATTGTTAAATCAGACTGCTCTAGACTATCTTTTGCTTCCTTCTACCTTTTGGTGTTCCTATCACTATTTCAAACTTTTTTATTCTTCTCAGTTTATTATTCACTCATTTGTGGACTGATGCAAATTCATTCAGGCTCTCCGACTGTGGCTCAGTGAGAGAGCACATGCTTAGTTAGTGGCCACAAGGCCCTTGGCTCACTCCCAAGTACACACAGAAACAAAAACAAAAAAATTCATTCAGTGACACAGGCAGTGATTCTCCCAAGTTTCCTCCTATTCTTAGAAATATATCACCATCCCCCACCCCACTTCACACTGTCACACATGTGTCCATCTAGGCATACACACATATGCACACACACACTTCAAAGTCTACTCATGCTATAAGTAGTTCTTTAATTAATATATAAGGTAATTATTTTTCCCATGCACTGTTTTCTTTCTAAAGCTGTACCATCCATTAATCTGTTGAAACAGTAATTCTTTTGATAAATATTTACAGCATTTATTTAATGAATGTATCCACCCCAGTTTTGCTCAGCTCTGTCTCTTCACTGTCCACCTTTCTTAAACTATAAAATCCTAGTAAGTAATAAAAAATATGCCTTTTCTTCCCTCTAACCTTTAGTCCACCAACTGAGAAGCCTTTAAGAAATACTCAATGAAGATGATAACATACTATATACAGTAGTTGCACAATAAACGTGGTCAGAATGAAAATAATACGCTTGACAAATACCAAAGCACAGGGTCTCCCTGTACTCTATAACTTCTGGCCAAATTCCTTTACTTGCTAAAAGATTAAAAAAAAAAAAAAAAAAAAAAAAAAAAAAAAAAAAAAAAAAAAAAAAAAAAGAGTTTCTACCTCAAAGGAAAGAGTACATATTCAGTGCAAGTAACTGAAACATAACAAAGTAAAATGAAAGAATTTTGATAAAGTTATTCATTTTAATTTCAACAAACAGGTGTTGGCACTGATAAACATAACCTGAAGGTTTAATTTTGCTTTCCACGCATTTAAAATAAGCAGTTTGCACTTTCCTGCATATAATTATCGTAACCCTCAGAGCACTTTTTAAATATGGATTATAAATGCAGCTGTCTTAAAATGAAATTAAAAAGATCTTTAGTCTCCTGGTATTTTTTTAGAATATGATAGTGATAAAATTGAACTCTTTTGCCTTTAGGGGGTTAAGCCTTCTGTTCAAATAACTCATGTTTAATTTTTAAATGGATTTACCAATTTAATTTTAGTGAAGTTTACCAAAGTTTGCACAGAAGGAAACTTTCAAAATACCAAAATATTTTAACAATGCTTGATTTTTTAGTGCTGTAATTTTTAAACTGTGCTCTCTCTCTTCTCAGAGGGTTGCTGCACTAAAAGAGGCATCATCACCTCATCACGAAAGAGTTGCTCAGCAAAGCACTTGGAACCCACCTAGGACTCTCAAAACCCCTGACACCTCCAGTACGTCCATGATACTCCCATTCCATAGCTCCTAATCAGAAACTACCTTCAAAGCCCACTGGAGAATCCATCTTTCTGAGATTCAATGAAACATAGCATTGCCTCTGGAAGTCTAAGATCATTGGTTTAAATCAGAAAACTTGGCTTAATGATTTCAGTGCAGTCTTTCATTAGACCCAGAGCTAATCTCTGACTTGAATATAGCCTGAGCAATGTAAGATACCACAAATTCTATTGTTCTAAATACGTCCTGCAAAGTTGAGCTTTACTGGGCATGTGGTCTTAGTCTCCTGAAACAGCATGTTATAGTTTAATTATCTTATCACATTTCAAGGACTGTTAGTTTCTCAACTTAGATATGGAGATCCTAACTATGCTCCTAACTCATTTTGCCTAGTCCACATTTTAGAATCTATTGATTATTGCTCTTTCTAAAATGGAGCCACGGGGCAGGACAAGATGGCAGAACAGTAAACAGCAGGGTAAGCGGCCTCCCTGAAAGATACCGTCCAGATGCTGGAATACAGCAACATGGGGAAGACAAGAAGGAGGGAGGCGGGTCCTCTGGACCCAGGAAGAACCTAAAGTGAGAATTGAAGCCCACAGAAAGGGTAAAAAGAAGCGCCTCTGCCCAGAGCCGGACCCACTCTGTGAAAGGGGTTGCTGGGACCTGGGGACGCATGATTAAAGTGCAGTGGTCGCGGCCATAGCAGTGACTCTGGAGGCCTCTTCCCAAAGAGGCAGCATCAGAGGAGAGTGGCAGTGGATAGGGGGAGCAGACTTGGAGGACTAAACTGGCTGACGGTGAGTGCAGCAAATACCAATTTCCCGTGAGGGAGAGTGAGAGACTGGCAGCCATTTTGTGGGTGGAGCCGCTCCTAGTTGGGCACAGTCCCTTGGAAATTGCTCCAACCGAGCCCTGGAGGGTCCTGGCGGGTGACTGGCTCAGTCTGGAGACCATGGCTCCATGCACGCCCTAGGGGTGATAGTGGAAGATTCACGGATAACCAGCCCAGGTTCCCAGGCAGCGGCCCTGCCTCCATGCACTGTGCCAGACATCAGGAAACTGAGGCGGGCTGGGGAAAGGCAGCAGACAGCACTGTAACAGCACACCCAGTGGTAATCATCAGATATCCACAATCAGCACTGGCTAGAAGAACCAGACTAACCTTAGAGAAATTACAGACAATGCGAGGAATACCAAAATCCCTGGTACACACTTGTCCAGAACAACCCAGGAATATGTCAAGACAAAGAAGGAAAAGGCAGTCTCTGGCTTTCAATCAGAACAAACCCAGGAGAAGCAAATGCAGAAGAGGTCAGGAGTCCCACAACTAAAGTCTCTGAGGTGATGACAACTGAAGTAAAGAAACAACTTCATGAGGCTATAAAAGAAATTAGAACAGAAATACTAGCTCAACTAAAAGAAGAAATGAAAAACATAATAAAAGAATTGCCAGGCATCTCTAAAGGAGACATTGATGAAAAAAATGGAGCATAGGAAAATGAGGGAAACCCAGAATGAGCAATACAAAAAAGATTTAGAATACATGAAACAGGTTCAAAGAGATTACCAGGAATTCAAAAAAATCCAATGAAAGTTGGCAAAACCACCTGAAGGAAACTAAAGATAGACTTTCAAACCTTGAAGACAGGCTTGCAGCTTGTGATCGAGAAAGGAAAGATCTCTTAAAAATAACAAGAAACCTGGAAGTAACAATACAACGGCTAATCTGTATATTTGTATATGTAAGATAACTAAAACGAACATACTACTGAATGTATTCGTTATTGAGAAAGAATAGCTAATACTCATATGATTAGATCAATTTTACATGTCTATATCTGTTAATGTAAACAACCATTTTAAAGATAGTGATACGCAATATTGCAACCATTGTCAAGTCTCTATCATTCTGTTTAGTAAACCTGCAATGTTGCTGTTGTGCATTTACTCTGGTCATTTGTTTGTCTCTTTTGCTTTTTGTCTTTGTTATATGTGTCTTTTTTTTCTGCTTAAATAAAAAAAAAATACAACGGCTATAAGACAACCCAAAGAAACATAACTTAAGAATAAAAGGTGTGAGTGAAAAAGCAGGGGTCAATACAAATCAAATTAAAAGCCTATTTACAGAAATAATTTCTGAAAACTTTCCAAGCATGGGAACAGGAAGTGACTTTCAGATAAGTGAAGCATATAGAACTCCAGCTAAACATAACCAAAATATACCTACACCCAGACACATAATAATCAAGATCCCAGAAATTCAAAACAAAAACAATGTTAAAAGCTATTAGAGAAAAAAAAACAAACAGATCACCTACAAAGGAAAACCCATCAGAATCACGACAGACTTCTCAACACAAACCAGCAGGTCAAGAAGAGCTTGGAGTGAAGTATTTCAAGCCCCGAAAGAAAACAATTTCCAACCCAGATTGATGTACCCTGCAAAACTATCTTTCAAAATCAATGGAGAAACAAGATACTTCCATGACAAAGAACAACTAAAGGAATTTATGACAACCAAGCCAACCCTACAAAGAATACTGAAGGACATTTTAGAGAGAGATAAATCAAAGTCCACAGCACCAGAAATAGCGGCAGAGGGATATCACCGAGTGTGGAAGACAATTGAATAATCCATCATCAGGATTTGAGTTCAGTATTGTTTTCAATGAGCTGTTTAGTTTGATCTTATTCTATCTCGACCTGCCTAATTTTATTATATATGATGACATAGATAGCTATTCCAAAGATAACAAAATATAGTAGGGTAGCCTTTATTGATATTTGATCACCTTGTTTTGAAACCCTGTATTGCTTTCATTGTTCTGTTTTGAGTGATTTTAACCTATTCTGGTTTGTTTGATTGTATTGTAACAGATGATATAGGCAACTGCTTAGAAGATAATATGAGGCATTACAGAAATCAATGTTGTATTACTATGTATTGCTTCCACTGTTTTATTTGTTATTGGTTTTATTCTGTACTATTTTGTTTGATTATATTAGGCCCGATGGTATGGGCAGTAATTTGGAAGATAACAAGAGGTATTACAAGGGGAAAGGAGGAAAGAAGGAAGGGAAAAGGAAAAAGGCATAGATTTATATGTGGGTACACATAAGACGGTTAAAATGACTATACTATTAAATGCATTAACTATTGAGAGAGTTGATACTCATATGATTAGATCAATTTTACATGTCTTTATCTGCCAATCTGAGCAACCCCTTTGAAGGTAACGATATACAATGTTACAACCACTGTCAAATTCCAATCATCTCAGTTTGTAAACCTATAAAGTTACAGTATTGGATTTGTTGTTGTTGTTTGTTGGTCCCTTTAACTTTTTGTTTCTCTTTTCTCCGACCATTGTTTTATTTTTTATTGGCTTTATTCTGAACTATTTTGTTTGATTATATCAGGCCTGATGATATGGGCATTATTTTAAAGACAACAAGAGGTATTCTAAGGGGAAAGGAGGAAAGAAGGAAGGGAAAAGGAAAAAGACATAAATTTATAAATAGGTATACATAGGACAGTTAAAATGACTATATTACTAAATGCATTAGCTATTGAAAAAGAACAGTTGATACTCATATGATTAGATCAATTTTATATGTCTATAACTGTTAATCTGAACAACCCCTTTGATGGTAACGATATGCAATATTACAACTACTGTCAAATTCCAATCAACTCATTTTGTAAACCTATAATGTCAATGTATTGGATTTGTTGTTGTTGTTTGTTTGTCTCTTTTTGCTTTTCGTTTCTCTTTTCTGTGTCCATTTTCTCTTAAATAAAAAAAATCAATTGATTATTATGAAACTTCCAGACATTAGTGGAGATATTTTGGAGTCACAATTGACAAAAATTGGAGTGCAAGTGACAGAAGTCTAATTCAAACAAGCTTAACTGTGAACTGGAATTCATTACCTCTTACAATACAGGGAAGTTGAACAACAGGATGCAGATTGTCAATGAAAATAAACCAACAACAGATACAGTGCTGTGTCCTCTGCAGTTTAGATTCATTCTCTTATTTCTCATTTTGTGTTTTACAAGATAGGAAATATAACCATCAAATATCTGAATTTTATTTCTCAAAATTTAAGATAGTCCACTGCTTTTATCTCAATCTCAGTTCTAAAATTCCTGAAAATAATCCTGACCAACCTGACTTGACTAGGATAACTTAAAATATTCCACTGGTGATAAGAGATGACAAGAGACGACTGACTGGTTTTCAGAGGACTAAAGATTTTGCTAGCACACAGGATTTTCAGTGTGCTAAAACTTGGATGACTCAAGGCAAAACAGGATGTTAGTTATTCTAAGTTAGGTATAAAGGTCAATATTTTTGTTTATGAAAAAGTGGGAAGAAAAAGAATGAGAATTTCTTAAGGCTACACAGGCAAGACTATAGGTCCACTAACTGGCTGTGGTAGATTTCCAAAAGTGGCCATAGTTCTTTGGAGCTATTTCTATCAAGAGATGGAGTTAATTTCTCTACCCTTGGAATGTGGATTAGTCTTGTGACATTTTGGGCAAGAGCTGTGGTGAAAGGGGTGTTGAGGTAGTTTTAAGTCCAGACTTCTTGAAAGTTTTCATACATCTTCACTCCCTTAAAACCTGAGATTGCTATATAAGCAATCCCTGGATAGCCTGCTTGAAGGTAGAGGAAGAATTATCTATGCATCCAAGCTGCTCAGCTGAGGCCATGATTAATTTGGCAGCCCCCTGTCATACCAGGTGGTTGCAGTCACATGAACAAGGTTAGCCAAGCCATTCAGGCTGGCCTATACCAGAAGAACTACCCAGCTGATTCCAGCATAGATGGACAAATAGCAAGACAGTGAGCTTTAAAATGATTATTTTTAAGAGTAAAATTTAGGGTTGTATGTTACTCAACAAAAGCTAGCTGATGCACTGTCTATAAGACTGCAATTGATTATTTGCAATAGTAAACATGATTTCATTTCTAATGTGTTCAGAAAGCTGAAACTGAATTAGATATATTGTAGGAAATAGGGAGACTGACTATGGGGAGATGGGAAGTGGATCTAGAGATGGGTGGAGATGGGAGGGAGCAGAGGGGGAAATAAAAAGGATCAAGATGCAATATGTATGCACCAATTCCCCTTGATGAATGTATTTATTATGATCCACAAACATATACTAATTTTTTTAAAAGAAAGAGAAATACCAGAACGGAAAGAAAAGAAATGGAGTTAACTAACTTTCATTGTTCTATATTTTGACTGGCCTCTGCTAAGTCAGTATTAATATCCCTTCTTTATGATTCTGTATTCTTGAAATTTCTTATTCTGTGCAATGGTCCATGTCTTTTCATACACTAATTCTGTTTTCTCTCCAGTTCATGTGTCATAGTTCTCTTAACCACATTTATGAACTCATTCTGGGCTCTGTTCACTTCCAATGGAAGATTTCCTGTTGTTCTCTCTTCTCAGTATACATTATATTCCTATATTTAGCCCATGATCATGCTTTATAATAATTTTTTTAACAAATGTGTATCCTTGCTGTACCATAAGGTATACAAGGCAACATCTTTGTATTCCTGACACAAAGTCTGGCATAGTTTAAGTGCACCATAAAAATTTTTGATAAATTGAATAAGAAATATAAAATAAGGATGCTTTAAATCTGGTTTTGGACATACAGCATCATGTAGCTATTATGATGATTTTGTGACTCTCAGTAACAGTCATTACACTTGGCATATCTATATGACATGTAAATTACAAAGGATAGTGGGTGATGAAAATCTGATTACTAAAACCAGTAACATAGTTTGGGCCTTTTAAAAATTTAATTTCATGATCGACTTTGCTGTAGGCCCAAAGTTTATAACTTGTTCCTAAAAAGAAGTTAAATAACACAAAAATAAATGTATAAATAAGAAGAGAAAGTATGAAAATAATCAGTCCAATTCTCTGACAGGTGGGTTGGAGGCTGGGGATGCAAAAAATAGTAAGGAAAGTCCTCTGTGGGCTAATATGGGAGGGAACATTTGGCTTTCTCTATATATAGGCAGATGGAGGCTTTTTTCCCCCTGCATATTTTCTGAGAACGTATGAGGAAGGATGATTGAGATGTTCATGTGGAATAAGCATAGTATTTTGACTTGCATTCAAAATAGAATGAGCCAGGTGTAATCCCAGCACTCAGGGAAGCTAAAGCAGGAGGATCAGTACGAGTTCAAGGCCAGACTGGGCTCCACAGTGAGTTCAAGACCAGCCTTACGTAGCGAGACCCTACCTCAAAAAAATAAAAAAAACACAAAAAGTGGAATGAGTATCCTCAGAAGAACTAACACAACCCAAATACTTCAATGTTTCTAGACTCATTTCCCCATACACACACACACACACACACACACACACACACACACACGCCCACATACACAATAAATAGATGATAGACAGATAGATATACATAATTTCTAATAAAACTGTGCCAATTTAAAAAATAAACCCAAATTATGTTTTAGTTCTCCCCCAATGCATCAGGGAAATAAGATTCTTCAGCCTAGTACTGATATTCTCAGGAGGCCAAGTCATAAAGTAGGAACTGAGAATCTGTCTGGCAGTTCTCTAGCTAACTCTCTAGGATGAAGCATCTCTGACAGTTCTTCAAGAGAAAGTTTCCCAAGAACTGATACAGAAAAATACATTGGATTGAACAGACATACATATCTTCTTTCCTTTTTCCCAAAATTTCATTAAAATGACACAAGTGTATTTGTAAAGATTATAAACATTTAAAAAAAGCATAACAAGAGAGGAAGTTAAAAGAAAAATATTCTGAAAGCTGTATATGACACATGACTAGCTGACTTGAGAACTGGATCCAAATCAGCCATAGGAAAGACTAGATATCTGATGATACCATAAAAGATGCAAAAATTTCATAGCAGATATATCTGAAAACAGAGATGAATAAAAAGGCAAAAGAAGGTTGAAAAATGTGTTTTATAAAGCAGTCAGATTCCCAAATGCCTTTCCCACTCTGTATCCTGATAATTATCCCTCCCTCAATCTTGCAAAGGGCTAAAATTTTATTCTCAAAGAGAGGAAAACAGTTCTCTGCACCAGACACAGTTTAGGATTTGGTAATGCACTAACACTAAGGTGATTAAGAAAACAGAACAACACTGTATGCAGACATTCCTTAGCCTTCTTTCCATAAATTAGTCTAAGGAACTTCTCATTACTTTAGGCACTTGATTTTGTAGAACATATGTCTAGATCAGGAGGAAAGATCTAAAGATCAGACATCAAAGTTTCCCCAACTGAACAGCTCAACATAATCAACCTAAAGGAAAGCTTATAATGACAGTGATATCTAGAAGACAATACGGCAACTGCTTTAAATTTCTAGAGGGAACTTCTTCCAGTTGTAGAGCTTCATGTGCAGACTAACCATCAATCAAGGGGAAACACAGAACAAAGACATTTTTTAGGAAATTACTTGCAGATGTGTACCACAAAACAAGAGAAGACATGAGATAAAGAACAGAGAATATCTAATACAGAAGAAGAGCAATACAAATCTCCAGAAGATGGTGAAGAGAGTTCCCAGGTCAATTTCCATGGAGAAGGTGGTCAGTCCAGATTTGAAAAGACAGGATGGCTCAGATGAGTTTCTTCAGAGATAGAAAACATATAGAAAATTTGACGGATCTGAGTATACTGAATTTGGAACTGTACTGTCTATACATATATAGAAAATTAATCACGATGAAAAAAAGAGAAGTTTAAACTTCAGAGAAAAAACAGTATGGAAATAAAACAAGAAAGGAATTAAGAATTTAATATATACTTAGTAACATTAAAATATCTGTCAACAAAAATAATAAGTAATTGGAAGGACACTAGTGGGACATATGTACACGTACCATATGTGTGCTCATGCAGTATACTGCTATGGGGAGGAGTGATGAATATTATCTTTCATAGTATGAAGTCAACAGATAATACTTAAAACTGAAAAATTAAGAAGGAACAAAACAAACTGCTTAGAGACATAACAATAAATACCCAGAAAATAAATACCCAGATAAAAGAGACAAAAGTGATGGAAGGAAGATGGGCAGGGGACTGCTTTTAAATACTAATTAAAATATATTTGATACTTTTAATAAAGTCATTTAAAACTTATTTTGACTAAAACTAAGAGATAAAAGGAGTATTCTATGGTACAGTGGTGTTGTGGTAAAAGGGCTTAAGAAATCTCACCTAGTTTGGGTCCCCTGAACTCATGGCAAACTCATCACATCTTCAAGAAAAAATTATGGTAGGAAGGCACCAAGTCTGAATCCTTGCTTTAGTGATTACTAGTTTTGTTACCATCATGTTCTATTTCTCTAACATGAAAATATGTGCCTTACCTTTTTCACAGGGCTGTTTTGAGGGAGAAACAAAATAATGCTGGTTGAAAGTTTTTATGCATAAAGAGATCTGCAAATATAGCATAAATATTGTCTTACAAACAACTGCTGAGTCCCTGTCATCTGTCAAGCACAGTTAATATTATTATGCCTTTTTCTATGATATTATATAATTTGCCTAAATTTAAAGTATCAGTACTTATGCCACTACCCTTGGGTATGTTTTTTTGAAAAGAATACTTAGTAGTTCCCTTTAACTTTCTTGGTAGACAGACTTTAAAGTGACCCAACCTATCCCTGCCTTAGGTATCCATGCCCTTGTATAATCCCTCCCTCCTAAACGTAAGCAGGACCTGAGACTTGCTTGTCATCAACCGAATTTGGCAAGGATGATGGCATTACACTTCTCTGGTTGTGGTTCATAAGGTTGCAACTTCTATGTTAACAGGTTCTCTCTGTTGATCCTCGCCTTTTCCAGTTTCAATGAAGGAAGCTGCCACACGAAGACATGCATGAAACAGTCAACTAAGGAAAGTCTCCAAACTAAGGCCCTCGGCTGAGGAACAGAGGGCAGCCATTAAGGAAGAGAGACTCTCGGATAACAGCCCACAAGGAATTGGGTCTTTCTAGCAATGCTGTGAGCTTGGAAGTGGATCCTTCCCATTTGGGCGTGGCTGACATCCTAACTACAGCCTTCTACGAGAACCGGAGGCAGAGCATCCAGGCCAGGCTTGGATTCCTGACACACAAAACAGTGAGAATAAATCATTGACTTATGTCACTAAATTTGTGGTACTGCTGTCACACAGCAATAGGTTAATAAAAAAATCCCCAGAAGCAATCGTGACTTCAGGGCCTCCAATTCTTGAGCGTTATGAAACAAAGATTATTGACTTCTACTTGTCACAGAAACCTGACTGTAGGAAAGCCCAATCCCTGGTTTGTTGGCATCCTTTGATCCCATAGATTGAAACCACTATGGCCAAGAATTCACAATGCAGCCTTTCACCTGGCTTTATGACTTCTAGTCTACATCACACAGTGATAAAATTACCTCTTAAATACTAAAGAAGTTAATATTTTTAGCAATGTCAATCAAGAGGTAATGCCCAAGAGGTAAAGTAATATTCACTTCAGTATAGGGTAAGTCATGAGAGGTAGCAAAGAATGGAAGTCTTCTGTTTAATAATATGTAAGAGGAGAAAAAAACATCAAGTTTTTAACCCTCCAAAAAGTGTACATTCTAATTCTAACACATTAAATATTTAACAACTCTGGTTTCTGGGTACATGGAAAGGAAATTTCCTTTGTTTTTAATCTAGAATAAAAGGTGATCTGTGGGTGGCAAAATGGTGAAGCTTATGAAGCATACATTACTGTACAGGAAGAAAAGACAGCAGGGATCTAGAATTACGGGAGCAGAAAAAGTAGTATGACAAGTAGGTAGGCAGCACTAGCCATTTGACTCTCTACCCACTAGTTCTCAGAGGCTTTGCTGCTTTTACAGTTATCATAACTTCATTGTTACAAGAAAAAATGTACTTATTTTTTGTTTAGATGCCCTTCTCACACTGATTCAGAAACATATGTGTGGGAAAACCTTCAAAAGGGAACCCATACACAGCTGTAGATCATTTGCCTGAAGAACAGTGGGCTGAATGGGCAATCACAAGACAAACTCTCACTTTTGTAAACAATGCAGAGGTTAAGGAGGGGGTCTGAACCTGTCACCACCAAATTTCTTGCAGCTGTCAAAATTGGATAAAGTGTCTCTGTCGTAAAATAATGCTCGCAAGACAGATTCAACTGAGTGGGACTCATTAAAAAAAATCTGAAATTCAACAACAGTAGCCTTGCTATCTAAAAACAAAGCAACCTTTATTTCAGTTTTGGAGGCCAGAAATCCAGTATCAGTTTCATAGAGTTGAAATGGAGTCAGATGGAGGCTTTTAGGGAGACCCTGTGCCTTGCCTCCTCAGCCCCAGAGGCTGCCAGCATCCACTGTTGACTGTGGCTTGTGTCCCTTTCCTCTGTCTTCCCAGCTAGCAGTGTAGCATCTCATAATATTACCTCGCCTTCTATTTGTTGACTATTCTTCTTTGGCCTCCTTATAAGGACAGTTGTTATTAGGTTTGAGGCCCACCCATAATCCAAACTGTCTCTGAATCTCAAAATTCTTAATTTAAATCACTTCTTGAAAGCCTCTTTTGCTACAGAAGGTAACATGCACTGTTTCTGGGAATTAGGACCTGGATATCTTTGGGAGCCATTATTTAGCCTTCAAATAGATCCTGTCTCATAAATCTTTCAATAGGAAACTGCCTATAATAAGGGACTTATTACTCATTCAACTGCAATAAATTTAAACTGATTAGTCATTATAAATCAATATTATTTTTTGGCTCCTGAACTCTTCACTAATTGTTCTGGGAAATGCAGTAACTCTTCTTAGTAAACACAATATGAGGAAACTATAGAGCAAATTTAGTGGGGCGATATTATCTTGAAGATCTCAATATTATCTTGGAGCACTGTTCATGTGCATTTGTGTGTGCATGTGTATTCGTGCACACCGATACACACATGTGTGCTGAGGGTCAGGATGTTGGGTAAAACCTTCCTAAATGTGGGTAATGAAAGGAATCCAATGATACTAAAAGCTGTACTCATGGGAGGATTCATACCGTAACAATCATAGGTGCTGGGATGTACACCAGTAAGCATCAGCCAATTTTAATCCAAAATACTTTTAGCAGATTTTGAAGCAGTTGCTCTGACACCTGAGAGTATAACTATAAAGTCCGTGGGATGTGGGGAGGAGGAAGAGCTAACTTTTATTAAACATCTACTATTCCTCAGGCACAGAGTTATAGGCTTTGCAAATGTTCATGTTAATTCAAGTAAGGTTCACAACAACAGGTGATGAGGTATTAAAAGAAGAGGAAAATAATACCCAGAGACAATTAGGTAATTTTTCCACATTTTCCAGCTAGCAAGTTATGTAGCTAAAATTCAGACTTACACTTACTGAATCTAAAAATTCATAATGGACTGTTAGGCACACTATAACAGATACAGAAATCAAAAGCCAAGAAAAAAAGAATCGTTCCTTTAGAAGAGAACCGATAAAAGCAGGAGGTAAGGAGAAATTAGTATTTATTACACATTCTATCAGCTGAGGATAGCTCACAGTGGCTGCTTGATCATGTGCTAGACCTCATATACCAATGACATCACAATGGACACCCCAAGCAGCAATGTTTCCCACTTCAAGGTTCTCAGTTTACTATTCAGAACTATTCCCCTTACCTAGGCAAAGAAAATTCACTGTATCATCTTTCCCCATAAAATGGGCTCTACTACCAAACCCAATTTCTAACTTCATTTCAAATGTAGCCTATATCTTTAACTAAACGGATATTAAATGTATCTTCCAGTATGGCTCTTGCATTTCCCTAATAAGTTATCTACTTTGTAGCGCTGGTTGAGTTGAGATCTAATATTTCATCTCTGGCAGCTAGAAATGACTTGATCTTAATTCTGTTCAACTAAATTTTACAGGATAGAAACAAAAAACAAACAAAGATGACAAATAAAGGCCAACCCTTGACTGAAATTTCAAGGGTATATATTAAGTATATGTGTGTTTCATGGTGGAATTGGTTTTTTTTTTTTTTTCATGTGTCATAAAAAAAAAAGAACTGACAGCCATTTTTTCTTTCTTGGTAATGCTCCAATATCGAAAGTCACTTCCCCCTTCAGGAGGGGTTCTTCCATGTCCTACACTAATCATAAGGAAAAATACCCTCTCTGATTTTTTATAGTTAATATCAAATGAGCTACAAACATAAGGCTAGTATGAAATGATTCCCAAGTTCTTGTTTCTTATTTACATATGCACCTTTAGATTCGAAGAGATTAAAAACAACCTGAGATAAATGTTACTCACATATATATTCATCAAATATGCATCATAATCAACAGAAACCCAAATATTTGAGCTTAACTGATTAAACACCATCTTTTCCCCAACTCTTTCAATTATAATTTAGTTTTCTTTGGTTAATTTTTTTATAACATCCCAACTCCACTTGCCACAGACTGAAAAATCCAGGTAAACAAATCCAGTAAACAAAAATCCAGTAAATAAAAAAAAATCCAGTAAAATACAGTTTTAAAAAATTCGGTAAGCAAAATCCAGTAAATGAAAATCTGGGAAACAAAACCTTTCCCTCAGCTCTGAAAAGCACACATCCTGCACAGTCTACATCCAACATCCTCATCCTACTTTGCCGGGTTTGTTTAGACTTGTATCTATAACGTAGCCAAAGGTAACTGAACTAAGAAAAGAACTAACATAATAAATCAGCTTAAAACTGAAACCCACTGGGTGCTGGTGTGTTTATTTTATCTCTACTTGAAAAGTACTAACTTCCTCTTTAAAAAATACAGACTTTGAGGATAGAGACAAAATGGAAAAAGTCAATTGTGTCACTGTTTACTAAAGACTTTTTTTAAAAAAAAATTCTTATGTAAAGCGCTAACTTAAAATATAAAATAATTAAGATATCTCACAACACCAGACATGTAGGGTATATGAAATTTAGGTGTAATGTGTACATTTACATGTATTATATATCAAGATAGAATGCCAAATTTTCTATGTTAAATTCAGCCAATAAATGTATAGACTATATTTTCTTTCTCTACTGTTTATAATTTTGTCAAGACATATCTGGCACATAATAACTGTAAGGGTAGAAAGTGGTCAATAAGACAAGTTCAGACATACACACACACTTGTGCCAAATATCACTACAATCTACACAGTAGGTACCACAATCACCCCTCAAATCACATCCCTCTGTAATCTCGCTCTCCTTTCCCTCCCAGCTCCTTTCCTATCCCAAGGGAGACATATATCCACTGATTTGCTGTCACTAGAGTTAAAAATTTTAGAATTTTAGATAAATGTAATTATAGAGTATGTAACTATTTTGCTAATTACTTTCTTTCAAAATTGTTTTGAGTTTCACTCATGCTGTTAGGTACCTCAATAACTTATACCTTTTCATTGGTGATGAAGAGTTGGGTTGTTTGGGGGCTTGTAACAGGCCTTGTGAAGATATCCTTTTTCTCTTTTTTTTTTTTTTTTTGGACACAGGGTCTTGCTATGCAGTTCAGGCTGGCCTTGAGCTCACTTTGTAGCCCAGGCTGGTCTTGAACTAGCAACAATCCTCCTACCTCGGCCTCTTGAGTGCTGCGATTACAGGTGTGTGCCACCACGCCCGCCTAAAATATCCCTAATTATTAGAACTAGTGAATATTTACCTTGCATAGCAGAAGGACCTATGCAGCTGTAATTAACTTAATGAGTCTGAGATAGAGAAATTATCCTGGATAATTGGATAGATCCAATATGATCAAAGGGTCTTAATCAGACTTTTTAAGAAAAACGCTCTTATTTAAAGAACTAACTTAAAATATAAAACAATTAAATGATATCTCACAACACGATACATGTGGGGAAGGTATAGGGGGGTCAAAGTCAGAGAAGATAACGAGAAGGCTAGGGCCCCAATATTCTCAACCTATTATCACACAAATTCAAATCCTAAATCTCATCACCTAAATCATCTAGGGTTGTACCTCTGGATATAATCCATCCTGGAGCAAAATGCCTCCCCATCTGTAGATCTGTGAAACCAGAAAACAAGTTATCTGCTCAAAAAGGGCAATGGTAGCACAGGTACGGGATAACCAATGTAAATACTCTCATCTTACAAGGGAAAAGAGAAGGGAAATAAAGAATGAATAATCCTAAGAAATTTGGAATTCAAGTGGACAAATTCCATTACGATTTGTGACCCAGGAATAATCCTCTGTAGCTGAAGGGTTTACCCTTAGGGCCCACAGCTCTGCCCTATGGGCTATCATCTCTGACCTGAGTTGTATCTTCTCATGAAGGGTAGTATATGTTTGCAACCAAGTAGTTTCATCTGCTTGTTGTCTGCCTGTAGTTTTGGTGATGCAACAGCCTTTTCTTGTTTTGTTTTTTCTCCATCTTATTCAGCCCAAGATGGCAGTATTTCCACTGAGACAATATTCCCAAGAACTTTGTAGATTCCATGTATATCACAGGCATTTACTCCATTAAACAAGAAACTCTTCCACACATATATGCTTGGTAATCTTATCTTTATTCTTGGTTTCTGTTGAGATATGAGAGGGAATCCTTGCTTAAACTCTTCAAAAGGTTCTTTGTGTGACTGAAATACTGGTCTTATCCATAGGTCTCTCAACTGCTACAAAAGGCTACTCAGCTACATCTTTGGCCTTCTCTCCAGGGCACTTTTCTGTAATTAAATTTTCTAATTTTAGCATCTTTTGAATTCTGGATTGACCAAAAATTTCTCAAAACATCAATTCCTGTTTCCTTCTTAAGTAACTGTGTTTTCGCCAATCTATTTCTTTCTTCTCACAGTTTACTATAAAAAGCAAGAAACCAAGTCACTGTCAACATTTTGCTTGGAAATTTCAGCTAACTAACCAAGCTCATGGCTTACAAGCTCTGTTTTCCACATAAGTGAAGAACAAAATCCTGCTTTTCCCCCTAAATAACAAAGAACTCATTTCCCCTGTAAGCAGTTTCTATAAAATCTATATTTCTATGAACAGTTGTTTACAGTAACTGAAGTATTTTCTAAGGCAATATAGATTTTTTTATCACATTCCTCATTTTCTTCTGAACTCTCACTAGCAGGGTTTTTAATAGCCATATTTCTAATAACAGATATCTAAGATTTTCTATCATGCTTCTCAAAATTATTCCACCCTGTACTCACTACCCATTCCACAGCCACTTTCACATTTACAGCTGTTTGTTAGAGTAGTACCTCACCTCACATAGTCAAATCTATCTTACTTTCCTATTTCTGCTGTAATGAATTGCCACAAACTAAGTGGCTTCAAATAATGCAAAATTTATCTTGTTGTCTTAGAGTTTAAAAATTCAAAACGGATTTGGTATGCACTGACATTTAATTTTACAAAGCTAAAAGTAAGGTTTTAAAATCTTTATTCCTAACCAGTTGCAGTAGTACCTACTAGGGAGGCTAAGGCGGGAGAATCACAAGTTCAAGGCCAGCTTGCATAACTAAGTGAAACTTTTCCTCAAAATTAAAAGACTAGAGATGTAGCTCAGTGGTAGATCACTTGCCTTGTATACATGACGCCCTGGGTTCAATCCCCAGTAAAATAAAAAGAAAAGAACAACTTGTCCTGTCTGAATATTTTTGACCACTCAGAGCTATGCTTCCCTCATTGCATAACTTTAACTCCCTCTCCTTGTATCATCACACTGCCTTTATGTCCCTCACCCTCACACCTCCTCATGAGGATCCTTGTGGTTACAGTGGGCACAAAGATATAATCCTCTTCTCAAAAAACTTAACCACACCTGTGAATTCTCAGTATTTTATAACTATTCACAACTTCTGGGGACAAGGATTTGGACATCTTTAACAAAAAATATAAGTAAATTCCCTACCCATTTTTAGTATGAAAAAGTGTTTTATTCATCTTTGTATTTAATGGGTATTTTTCTAGGTATAATATTCTAGATCAATATCTTTTTTTAGCAATTTAAAGATAGTCCATTGTTTTCTGGCTTACATTGATGAGGATAAGAAGTCTGCTGTCATTTTGATCTTGGTTTTTCTGTAAGCAACAAAGCTTTTTTTTTTTTTTTTGGTCTTTTTGCATGTAAGTTTTTCACTCTGTCACTAATTTTCAGTTCACTGAACATAATGTACATTGGGGTTTTTTTAAAGGTTTGTTTTGCTTGAGGTTTACTGAGTTTCACAAATCTGTGGGTTATTCTCATCAAATTTGGAAAAGTTTTTCCACTATTTTTTAAAACATTTCTACTCTCCACCTCACTGGGACACTAACTGAATAAGCACCATTTGTATGGTGCGCTATCCAACAGTTACAGAACATACATTCTGTTCAAGTACATGCGTAGAGTCATGGGTTTGAGCCCAGCCTGGGCAATCTAACAATTTAGGAAAACTCTCATTCTCTCTCAAAATTTTAAAAAAGGGAAATGGAGATGTAAAGGGTATACATTCATTCCTTAGTACTGAGAGAAACTACACATAGGAATTCAATAAATAATACATCTGTTTGCAGATCTCTTTCTGTTTATCATGTTTGGCTTTTGTTAAGCTACCTGGGTTGTACAGATTACCATCTTTCAATCAGTTGGAGAAATTTCCAGTCATCATGTCTTCAATTTTTCTCTGCTCCTTTTTAATACTTATACGCAATTGTTCCACATTTCTCTGAGGGTCTGTGCACTTTTCTGCATTTTTTCCTCCCTGTTCTTCAGATTTGTAACCTCTGTCAATCTCTCTTTAAGTCTACTTTTTTTCTGATAGTTCAAATACACAGTAGAGTTCCTTATAGTGAATTTTTCATCTTAGTTATTGTACTTTTCAACTCTATAATTCGTTATTTTTATCATTTCTAACCATTTATATTTTCTATTTGATCAAAATTGTCATCATAGCTTCTTTTACTTCAATTATAATTTCTTTTAGTCTTAGAATGTATCTACAATGGTTACTTTGAAGTCTTTGTTAATCTGATATGTTAATTCTCACAGTTAATTTTTCCTACAGTATTTACATTTTATGGGTCAAGTTTTTCTGTTTCTTCTCATGATTTGTAATTTTTTATTAGTCACTGGTCATTTTAGGGGATACAGCATAGCAACGCTGGGCAAATCCACTCTGCTCTGGAGTTTGTTATTGCTATTTTCTTATTTGCTTATAAAGCTTGGCTGGATTATTTTAGTGAAGTCTATTTCTTCCTGCAGTGCTAAGCCTCTAATTTTGTTGCTCAAGGGGATGCAGCTTTACATGAGTATGCTCACTCACTCTGGTATGAAGGTACAGTAGTTTTGTTTGGACTTTGTCACTTGCTTTGACCATGTCCAGCTGTTAAACTACACTAATTTCTAGCTGACTGATGTATTATTTTCAATAATACTCTGGTACCTAAACTTTTCTACAGACTAACTTAATAAATTCAGGTTCCTCTGAAGGAAATGTTCTGGAAAAGAGCAATTGAGATTTGTTGTGATGTCAGGTAATCTCTTTCCCAGTTCTCTGCTTCTCTCCCCAGGCAAAATCTGAGTAGGGCTCTGGAGCTAGGAGTGGAGACAATGACATAATCTGTCTGAGTGACCCTCTTGATTTAGGAGCTGAATGCTCAGTGGGGGCCTCCATTTTTTAAAAAAATTTCATCACCCAGAGTGCAACCATTACCTTACAGGTCAGGGTTGAAATGAGGTGTGGCCCTGTATTCTCAATGGTGCCACAACTGAAGTGGAGCCTACAACCTGTGGGAGGGGGGTCAGGGAGAAAAGGAACAGTCACCTCTTAGCATTCAGAACTTATCTTCATCAGCAAGTAGTTCAAGTAGGAAGAGAAAAGGTAATGTCCTGCCCCTGGCGGAAGGTAGCCCTGTTACTGGGAACTGAGAAGGATGGTAACTGGGAGAGTATCTTTTGTTCTTGGTTGCACCAGTTTCTCTCTTGCTAAGTGTGGGAGAAAGAAAGGAAGGAGATCTTAGTGCAGATACCAGAGTCTCACTGTTCTTACCAAAATATAAATTTTTCTTAATTGAATGTTTCTTCATTTACTCATTAAATGTCTTTAGGCCCATTTTGAAAGGCATTAAATGGTGGTTTTAAAAACGATATTCACCAGTTTCTCTGGGAATTAGGCCTGTCAATCTCCACATGTGCTCTTACCAGAATTCCTCCCAGTCAATTAATTAAAATGAAGGTGGCAAGACCATTCAGTGAGTCTTTCTCAAAATACTGGTTCTGGACAATGAACACAGAAAGAACTAAAACTCAACTCTTCCTTACATCATATATAAACTGCAATGGATTATAGCCTAAAATCTAAAACTATAAAAGTTTTAGAATAAAATCCAAGAGGAACTCTTTGTGATTATGACTTTAGGGTAAGTAAAGATTTTTTTAAGCTAGGATATAAAAAAGTATGAGTCATATACATACACATGGAAGTTAAAGTGGTCTTCATCAAAAATTTTTAAAGTTTGTCCTTTAAAAATACCATGAGAAAAATACAATGACAAGCCACGGATTGTAAGACTAGTTTTACAAACCATAAATCTGATAAGGAACTCATTTTCAAGATATAGAAAGTATTCTTTCGTTGAATAAGAGGAATATAAACAATTCAACTTGAAAATAGGCTGAAGTTTGAACAGATATTTCACCAAATAAGTTATACAAGTAAGTAAATAAAATGAGGTTCAATAATGTTAGTCTTCAAAGAAATGCAAATTAAAATCCTAATTAAATACCACTATGCACTCATTAGGATAGCTGAAATTAAAAGACTAATGACAGTAAACATGACAAGAGTGTGGATCACTTATAATATTTATGCATTGCTAGTTGGAAAATAATATGGTACTGCCACTTTGGAAATTAGTTTGGCAATTTTTCTAAAAGTAAAATATAGACATAATACACAATCCAGTAACCCCACTCCTAAATGTGTACCCAAGAGAAATAAAAACACAAAGACTTGCATGCAAATGTTCATAACTTTATTAATTGTAGCCAAAATTTGGAAAAAACTCAAATGTTCATCAACAAGTGAATGAATAAACACGTTGTGAAATATCCATACAATGGAATACTACTTGGCAACAAAAAGAACATATCAATGAAAAAACTAGGTGCAAAAGATTGTACAATTCTATTTATATGGAATTCTAGAAAAGAAAAATTAGTGATAGGAAACAAATCTATGGCCACCTAGGAGTGGGGTTGTTGGGTGAGAATCGACTGCAAAGAACCTTGAGGGATTTGGGGAAAATGATCAATATAGTCTATAACTTTATTGTATTTAGTTACATTACCATACATTTGTCAAGCTCATATAATTGTATACTTAAAGGGAGTAAATTTTATTGTATGCAAATTATAGCTCAGTGATGTTTTTAAAGAGAACAATAAAACAAAATCATTAAATAGTAATAGAAGGAAAAGATCAGAGGGATCAAAGACACTCAGTCTTCATACACTAAATCAACATACTGAATATCAGGGATTCTTAAATTATGTTAGGTATCAATTGGAAATAATTTTTGTCAACCATTTTTATTCTGTTATGAAATCAAATTTCTCTAAAGCCAGATTTGTGAAAATTAGATTTAAAAATACTCACACTTTTTCAGCAGGGTGTTACGTTACCTTAAAAAAAGTGTTCAGATGTCATGTCTAATAAAGCTGTGATAAACTGGCATTTTGTTCAGCAAATACTCACTTACTTCCCCTACCTCCTATTCCCACTACCTTTATGCTTGGCTTGCTTTGGCCCCTGGAAGGTGAATATGCAGAATGTTGGCAGAGTTTTAAATGTGTTTGCATGGCTTAGCTTATACTTGAACTGCTACCATCACTTTGCAGGTACAACCCAGATACCCAGTGCCACTTAATACTGGATCTTACTGTGAGGCAAGAAGAACAAGCCTGAACCTGTTTCAAAGTCTGAAACTGACCTGAAGCCTAAACAGAGCCGTCTATGAGAGAGAAAATTAAAACCTTTCCATGACATGAAATGAATTTGATGGAAGTCTGTCATATATCTTTACCATGGGAATAGCAAACTAACATATAGTTAACATTTGTGGAGAAATCATGCTAAGCACTGAGCTAAAAATTTTCTGTGTACTACTCCTTTAATCACAAATACTGCATAAGAAAAAGTTTTTACTTTTACTTTTCAAACACAAGATAATGAAACCGAAGAACAAAGAAGATAACTGCGTTATCCAAAGTCTTGGAGCTAGTAAGTTACAGAGTAGGATTTAAACTTAGGATATCATAACCATAGTATCCATCCTCTTATTCACTGTGCTCTTCTAGTTAGATAGAGTATACAATAAGTGCCCCTAAATCAATACTTTTAAAAGAAATCCCAAATTATTTTCCATATGTGAGAAAGTAGCTTACTATCAGATTATAGTGAAAGCACTGATTATAAAGACCAAGCTGAATTTTTAAATCTACTCCTGTAGTTGGAATGCTAAAATAATAGTTAACAAGCTTTCATTTTTATATACCCTTTCCTTTTCTTCCATCTAACCTGCCAATCTTCGTAACTGTATCTAAACAATCACCTTCTAACCACCTACTTACTCTCCCCCAGTTCCTAGGTTGTCAGTAGCTGGAAAACTATACAGCCTTCACTCAATTGCAAGGTTGTGATTCAAAATGCTAATGGGCCTTCCATATTGCTTTGCTATACAGTGATTAGTCATGCTGATTTCCTTTTTAAATCCCCACAATATTCCAAATTATAATCTCTAACAGCAGCCTCAATTTCAGTATTATTCACACTCTCAGAGGACCTGCCTTCAATTCACACAAGAGTATTCCATGGGGCATTAAATTCCTCAACTTTTTTCCTCTCAGCTTTATTTTGTCTTTCCTTCTCATTACCCCTTACTCTTACATCTCAGAAGACTAATCTCATATATTCTTGATTTTCTTTCTTCCTTCTTATACCTTAGTCTATCCATTGAACTAACATCTTCTCTTTTTCTCTCATTTGGAAACCTACCTACTCATTTCTTCCACACTTTAAAACAACCTTCCCACAAACCTAATTCCTCTACAAACCATGAAACTCACATCTCTCCTTGCTTTCACTATTAACATGTTCCCACCAGCTTGAACTACCAGTGGTACATGCATGATTGCCTTACTGGGCAATGTGTAACATTGGTGGTAGAAGTGGTACAGTCATACATCAGACAGTTAGACCTGTACCTGGTGATTCAAGTCTCCCAACAGTAAGACATGCAAATTACAACTATCTAACTAATCCATTTCAGCTGTCTTCTCTTTTTCATCTCCAATTCATTCCAAATTACACTGCAATGTGGCTTTCTTTCCTGGGAATTTAACCCAAATTATTCTTTTAATAGACCCTGTGTATGCACCAATTCCCCAAGATGAATATAATTATTGTTTATCACAAACATACACTAATTTTTAATGATTCAGTAAGTGTGAATGTGTTTTCTTTAATATTCTTTTTAAAAACTCCTTCTGTGTTCTGTTTTATGGTTATTGGCACCACTATTCATTAGTCACTGAACCTGAAAGTTATGTCTCTCCTTCACATCATGATCTCTTTAAACCTCCAATATTTAAACTCCTACTACTGTGCTTATTCAGCCTCGTAATCCTCAGTTGGACTATTCAAAAAGTTTTTCAACTTAACTTTTGGATAGCAGTCTAGCACACATTTTATACACTATACTCACTCCCAAATATACTAAAAATTAAAATGCAAGTTTAGAGTTGTAGAAATAACTCAGAGATAAAGTGATTGCCTACCATGCCAAAGCTCTAAATTCTCTCCCCCAGAGCTACAAAAAAAAAAAAAAAAAAAAAAAAGCAAATTTATGTTACATCTCTCCTTTTCCTCTAGCATCATTTTCCTATGCTTAAAGCTCTTTAATGAACATTCATTACCTAGAGAATAAGGATAAAACCAGTAACTGAGAATACAAGACTTTTTATGGCCACCTCTACTACATCCTCTTGTGATCAACTCCCTACACCACATCCTCCATAGCTTACATTTCAATTATACAAAACTTCCTACAGTTTTCCAGAACAAATTATGCTTTTAAATGCCTGGGAGTTTGGGGTTGTACTGTTCTCTCCGTGTGAAATTCTATACATGACCCTCCCACAACATTGTTTTCTGAGAAAACCCTGATGCCTTACAATTCTCAAATTAAAGATCATTTGTCTGGGAAGTTTTTGTTTTGCTTTGCTTTGTTTTGTTTTGTTGCATGCTCTTATCTACTTTAATTTGCTTCTATGTCCCCCATTCTATCTGTATATGTTTGTAACCACATTTTCTTTATATATCTAGATCTAGACTTAAGCATCTTGGTAACAATATTTTAATTCCCTTTGCATACCCAATGATTAGCATTATGTCTGAAATAATATGTGTTTAATATATTATTTCTTGAAATTCTCTCTTTGGCTCTTCTAACATCACCCTTTTCTTTCTTCCCCTATCTGTATAACTCTTTTCAGTTTTTTTTTTTTTGAAGTTCCAAATTTCTGAGATCCTGTTTCTTCTCTTTTAATTCTACCAACTCTACCACCTTAGACAATTTTTTTCCATTCTAATAAACATCACTGTGTCCAATTACCAACTATTGATTGATAGCATAGAAATTTCAATCTACAACCCCTAACTTTAAGCTATAGTAACACAGACATTCTATCAACAATCATACTATCAACATACTATCAACAATCATAGTTTACTTATTGAAAGATGCTAAATGCCATTTCCTTTCACTTAATCGTCACAGTGATCCTGTAAACTAGGTACAATTATTTCTTCCTTATGAACAAAGACATGAACTATACATCATTTCAGTACAGTTAAAAGGCACTGATACCAGGATTAAAGCCCAAATCAGTAGAAGTTCATTTCACAAAATATTTACTAATCTTTGCCATACTCTTTCAAATCAACATATTTATGATCGTTTAGTTATTTCCAAATCTAAATCACTACTACTTCTATCATTCTTGCCTCTATGATATTATTATTACCAGCAATGATATAGAAGCATTCCAAGTCACATTTAACACCCCCATCTGTCTTCCTCCACACTCATTTGGTCACTTAGCTGCATTAGTCTGATAAGTCTCTTGACTCTCTGTCTAATAACTGCAGTATTTTGTTAACTGTCTTACTGGTTTCTACCACTGCTGCCCCCTTCAACTTAATTTTCATTTCCTTGAGTTTTCTTTCTAAATGAAGCTAACAGATCTCCAGAGAAGATGGCTGAATGAGGATAATTCTTTACTTCCTAAGAGTTCAATTAAAATTCTTAATGAAATTATTTATTGGACAATCAGTACTACAAACTACAAAATGATACGGACACAGTACAGAATTGAACTTTTACAAAAGGACTTAATTTTTGTAACAATTAAATGCCAACAGGACTTAACTGAAGGGTGGATTGGCCCAAATCAAGATTCACTAGTTAAGAAATAACTTATCTGGAAAGGAAATAAGGAAACAAGCAGAATCCCACACATAATCTCAAATCTGGTACTGTAAAGCTAAAGGTGAAAGCAGACTCTGAGTAACCAAAAGATGCAACATAATATCAGGGTCAAAAATTAAAGTGGACATCAGTTACAAAACTCCCGTGTCCCCCAAGCAATAAGAACATATATTAAGTTCTCTGAGGGCCTAAGGCCATCTTCACCCAACTTCAGGCAAAGGTTAAGAACGACTTCCCTCATCCAATCTGGGTATCACTCTGGTATCTCTCTCCAAAACTTCTCTCTCAATCTCTAACCTCCTGGACTTTTACATTCTCCATCTCTTTTAGGGTTTCAAATTCTATCTGATTAAGTTCAATTAACTTTATAACTTTGTTTGTTTCTGAAACAGGGTCTCACTATCTAGTGTAGGCTGGCCTTGAACTGCTTATGTAGCCCAGGCTGGCCTCAAACTCACAGTGATCCTCCTACCTCAGCTTCTCAAGTGCTGGGATTACAAGCATGTGCCACCATGGCCCACTAACTTTATAACTTCTAAATCACTGTCACCTTCAGACTCACTTTGGAGTATGACATCTGTTACTCCAAGATTTCACCTGAAACTTCCATTTTGATAGTCTTTTTCACTAGTACTCTAGGTAATACTTCTGCTTGTAGTTGAGTTCTGTTTTTTGGAGGGATATCAAAGGAAAGACTAATACTCTGTCCAAATTCCTTTAATCTTCCACCTGAAATTAGACTGGTTGATTCAGATCTTAACTTCCAATAACTAGTTGCATCAATTTTGCAAGTAATATAAGCATGTTAATATAGCTCAATCAGTTTCCTAACATTTAATATATGCATACTATACAATAATAATATACCTTCATGGAGTAGTCATAAGTACTAAATAGATGATATAAATTAAAACTAAAAACAAGGGTCCCTGCGGGTGACAGGCTTAGTCTGGAGATGGCGGCTAGGCGCGCTCCAGGGGTGTTGTGGAGAGTCCGCAGGTGACCGACCCACCCGCCCAAGTTTGCAGATGGCCACCGGCCCCTGCACGCACCCCACCAACCATCGCAGAGGCAAGGCAGGCTGGGGAAAGGTAGAGGATAGCGTTGTAACAGCACCCCTAGTGGCAATCATCAGATATCCATAGTCGGTGCCGGCTGGAAGCAACTGTCTCACTTCAGAAACGTTGTGGCCAAGGCAGGGAGTACCTGGGTCCCCGGTACTAACTCGCCCAGGGGAACGAAGAAAAATGCCAAGACAAAGAAGTAGAGGGCAGTCTCTGGCCTCCAGTTCAAACAGAGCAAATCCAGGAGACACAAACACCGAGGAGATTGGGAGTCCCACAACTGAAGTTTGTGAGGTGATGGCAACTGCAGTAAAGAAACAACTTCAAGAGGCTATAAAAGAAATTAGAGCAGAAATACTAACTCAACTAATGGAAGAAATGAAAACCATAATAAAAGAATTGCCAGGCATCTCTAAAGGAGACATAGATGAAAAAAATGGAGCATAGGAAAACGAGGGAAACCTGGAATGAACAATGCAAAAAAGATTTAGAATACATGAAAAAGATTCAAAGGGACTACCAGGAATTCAAAAAATCCAAGGAAAGATGGCAAAGCAACCTGAAGGAAACTAAACATAGACTTTCAAACCTTGAAGACAAGTTTACAGCTTATGATTGAGAAAGGAAAGATCTCTTAAAAATAACAAGAAACCTGGAAGTAAAAATACAACAGCTGCAAGACAACCCAAAGAAGCATAACTTAAGAATTAAAGATGTGAGTGAAAAAGCAAGGGTCAATACAAATCAAATTAAAAGCCTATTTACAGAAATAATTTCAGAAAATTTTCCAACCATGGGAACAGGAAGTGACTTTCAGATAAGTGAAGCATATAGAACTCCAGCTAAACATAACCAAAATATACCTACACCCAGACATATAATAATCAAGTTCCCAGAAATTCAACACAAAAACAGAATATTAAAAGCTATTAAAGAGAAAAAAACAGATCACCTACAAAAGAAAACCCATCAGAATCACGACAGACTTCTCAACACAAACCAGCAGGTCAAGAAGAGCTTGGAGTGAAGTATTTCAAGCCCTAAAAGAAAACAACTGCCAACCCAGATTGATGTACCCTGCAAAACTATCTTTCAAAATCAATGGAGAAACAAGATACTTCCACAACAAAGAACAACTAAAGGATTTATGACAACCAAGCCAACCCTACAAAGAATACTGAAGGACATTTTAGAGAGAGATAAAAAAGTCCACAGCTCCAGAAACAGTGGCAAAGAGATATCACCGAGCAGGGCAGACAATTAAATAATCCATCACCAGGATTTGAGTCCAGTATTGTTTTCAATGAGCTGTTTAGCTTGATCTTATTCTATCTCGACCTGTCTAATTTCATTATATATGATGACATAGACAGCTATTCCAAATATAACAAAATATATTAGGATAGTCTTTATTGATATTTGATCATCTTGTTTTGAAATCCTGTATTGCTTTCATTGTTCTGTTTGGAGTGATTTTAGCCTATTCTGGTTTGTTTGATTGTACTATAACAGATGATATAGGCAACTGCTTAGAAGATAGTAAGAGGCATTATAGAAACCAATGTTGGATTACTATGTATTGCTTCCATTGTTTTATTTGTTATTGGTTTTATTCAGTACTATTTTGTTTGACTATATTAGGCCTGAAAGTATGGGCAGTAATTTTGAAGATAACAAGAGGTATTACAAGGGGAAAGGAGGAAAGAAGGAAGGGAAAAGGAAAAAGACATAGATTTATATATGGATATACATAATATGGTCAAAATGACCATACTACTAAATACATTAATTACTGAAAGAGAACAGTTGACACTCATATGATTGGATCAATTTTTCATGTCTATATCTATTAATCTGAACAACCCCTTTGAAGGTAATGATATACAATGTTACAACCACTCTTAAACTCCAATCATCTCATTTTGTAAACCTATAATGTTACAGTATCAGATTTGTTGTTGTTCGTTTGTCCCTTTAGCTTTTTGTTTCTCTTTTCTGTGACCATTGTTTTATTTTTTATTGGTTTTATTCTGAACTATTTTGTTTGATTATATTAGGCCTGATGATATGGGCAGTTATTTTAAAGACAGCAAGAGGTATTCCAAGGGGAAAAGAGGAAAGAAGGAAGGGAAAAAAAAAGACATAAATTTATAAAAAGATGTACATAAGATGGTTAGAATGACTATAATACTAAATGCATTAACTATTGAAAAAGAACAGTTAATACTCAAAAGATTTGATCAATTTTGCATGTCTATATCTGTTAATCTGAACAACCCCTTTGAGGACAACGATATGTAATATTACAACTACTGTCAAGTTCCAACCATCTCATTTTGTAAGCCTATAATGTTATCGTATCTGATATGTTGCTGTTGCTTGTCTCTTTTGCTTTTTGTTTCTCTTTTCTGTGTCCATTATCTCTTAAATAAAATAAGTAAATAAATAAATAAATAAAACTAAAAACACTTATATTGATCTATAAGACCCTATAAGAACTACTCCTCCCCTGTCTCTTGGGTCATAGCATTTCCCCTCTCTCAAGTCAGGTATTGCTCCATCTCTAGACTATTGATGCTGCCTGCCTATTCCCTCTGCCCTAGAAGACCCGTTCCTCAGATAATTGATGGCTAGCTGCTCTGCCTGCCTCAGGTCATTGCTCGAACGCTACCTTCTCAGACCTCTTTGGAGCATTTCCTCTAAGCTTCATCCCCTCTCTATCTCTGCTACTCCCTCTAAGTCTTTCCAGCCTTATTTTCCTCCAAGGTATGTATCATCTTCTATTAGCCTATATATTTTTACATTTTTATTTCATTTTCTGTTTCTTCCAATTTAAATGTAAGTTCCATCAATAACACTGTCTGGCACATAAGAACACAAAGAACTAGTCAATAAATATAGACCATCATTATAATGACAATGCAGCACCTTTGTGAAATATTCCAGGAATTAGACCCAGAGGCAGCACTGTTCCTAGCTGGCACACAGCATGCCACAAAAAAGGTTTACTAGATAAATAAAAAAAAAATGGCTGGCTCACCTAAAAGCACACTGCAAAATCACAGGCAAAGGAGAAATATGAGGGTAAGATAAACAGTATGGCATGAAATCAGTTAATTTAAGAAGTAGGAGAAAATAATAGAACCCATAAAATATGTGTTCTAATTCGGATTAGGGAGAATACTGTTTTAGTGAAACAAAGATGAGCATGGAAACAAAAACTAAACTCTGACAAAAAGACTGACGAAAAGTCAATTATCACATTAGAAGTATAAAGAAAGAATGAAAATCTGGTGAAGGGATGAGGAGAAAAGAAGATTAAGTTGCGTTAAGTACATGTACCAATTTCCTACAGTGAATGTACTGTAAACGTGTATGAATAAAAGTTAAAGAAAATCAGACTTTCATGTCAAAAAAAACCCAAATCAGTAAGATAGAATACAGTTTTTAAATCAGTAACACTTACAAAACTGATTATATGTGGGGAAAAATGTATAACTATTGTCAGATTTCTAGTCTGTGTGATTGTGTTCAAGAGGATGATTTAACTGTTATTAATTAGAATAAAGTGATGAAAAGCAGAACAAGTTAGATTTTAAAAATGCTGAACTTCATATGCCTGAACACCACCCAGATAACTGTGCCCAGGGGGAGCTTGGAAACACAAACAGGTTGTCAAGAGAAGGCTGTAGCTGATGACATAGAAATGGAAATCTTTCATAGAGGTAGCTGAAGGTGCAAAAGTATAAGGATGTTCAACGTATAACATAGGAGTTTACAGGATAAGCCAACAAAGAAGTGTTTGACAAAGGAGAAAAACAAGCGTGCCACCACAAATAACAAGAGAGAAAAGATACCAGAAGGAAAAACCTTGAAAAATGAACAATGGCAAAAATAGTCCAGTTAGATAAGAGCTAGAAAAAAGTTTTCCTGTTCACATTTTCCTACATTTTTCTGTGTTCCTGCAAAGCCCTTCATCTCTCTCCAGACATACCTGTCCTTTCTTTCACCACTCCCTTTCAAAGGACCACCCTGGCCTTCTCCCCTAATGCCTGCCAGGTATTCATCTCTAGTCTTCAAGATCCAATTCAAGTACTTTTATATAAAATACCACAGTACTTGACTCTACTTTTACAGGGACAACAACCTGTTACAAGTAGATAGAACAAGTATCCCAAGGGTCATGCATCCTTAACTCTGAAACCTCAATCTCAGTACAGGTAGATACTTCTATTGAGAGACATAAAGACTAAATGTTAACTAAAGATAACAATAAACAATGTATCTATATTTTTATAAAGTTTAGAGGAGCTGTGAAAATATACAAGATATCTAAATATGAGAGGTCCATCTATGTTTTATTATCATATTGCAGGACAGAGAGTCGGCAGCTAGTGAGTTAGCATGCGACAGCACCACGGTATGTGAAAGCTGAAAAGCTGAACATGTATTACGTATGTGCCACCTCCACAATCTTTTCACCATACTGATTCAAATGGAAAATAATGCAGGATAGATATAGTTTTTTAATTCTTTCTTAAACTAATTTTTCTTTGAAAATGTAATATGGTAAAAAAAATGCACCTAATACAAAAATGCATTCATAAAGTGTATTCCCTTGCCACAGGCAACTACAGCTAAAAGCTATTTTTATAAATATTTACAAAAATATTCAATAAATTTAAGTACCCCAATCTCCCTTGTAGCCTGGTAATTTAAAGAAAGACAACAACTTGGAGTCAGTTTCTTAAAAGTAACAAACAAGGCCATATAGAATTATTTTGAAATATGTCATTACTCATACTGAGAATTAAAGTTTCTTGGGTCAGAGGCGGCATATAGTGTATCTTTGGCATTCCCAATGCATCTAATACATGCTAATATCTTTGCTGAGAAAAATGATTATCTAATGAAGTAACAAAGTCATACGCATGATAAAACTCCTCAAATTTCATTACAAAATCATGAAAGCCAGAATTGAATAGAAAGTATCAAAAATATTTTTTTCCAATTTGGTTTGAACCTATTCTTTTCCTATATTTTTCAAGTTGAAAAAGATAAGTAATAAAATTGAAGTTTCAGTTAATACTCTGAGCAAACTATGTATTTTCTAAATCAATATTTCAGCAAATACAAATCAATTTAACTTTAGAATGCAAAGATTTCAAGCTGCAATAAGAATTTATATGTATTTTCTATAATATTTAATATACTGTATGATAAATAACAAATCTGCAGCTAGTTTATCAAAAAGAAAAATGCTCTAACAGGCTTAGTGCACCAAGAACTAGATTTTATAATTGGACTTGGGGAACAATATGATAAGACTATGGTACGGCAATGCATAAAATAAATCCTTTAAAATCTATGCTTGCTGTTAACTAAATTGGTAAAAATTAAACCACAAAATATACATTAAAATGTACATCCGTATTTAAGATATTATATTGCTCCTTTAAAGAACTACTAATATTACAGGCGTATCTTCATGTCCTCATCCTATTCCAGGCAATGGATCTCAATGGTTTCCTTTCTCTACACTGGCCAACAAGACTTGATGACAAATTCTTTGACCTCATGATACTGTATTAGCTTCCTCTAAGTGCTTTCTCTAATTGATAGCCCGATAGGCAGAGGTTCTTAATTATTCAGATAGTATCTGAATTAAGTAATTTCTGCTAAGTATGTACTTAATTATAATAAATGATGATTAGCCAACTCACTCTATGAAACAAATTTCTATTATTGAGAGCCTACATAAAAGAAAAGACTTTTGGTCAAGCACAACAAATGTAGTTTATCTAAAATAAAAGAAACTACAGAAAAAGAACTTCTGAGTTCCTCTGAATATTGTTCCATTAATTATAACAATTATACAACTCACCATAGGCTAATGCAGTTTCCCATTCCTTAAAAAGTGAGTTTAAATAATAGAAAACAGGCTAAAACCAATCATTTTGTATGAAGGTATGGACAGTTATTTTGAAGAAAACAAGAGACATTATGGTGGTCATTGTTGATTTCCTGCTGTCTTGCTTTGAAGTAATACTTTCATTCTTTTGTTCTGATTAGCTTTATACTATTTTATTTTGTTTAATTTTATTGTGTGTGAAGATACGGACAACTATTTCGAAGAAAACAAGAGACATTATGGTAGCCAATGTTGATTTCCTGTGGTCTTGTTTTGAAGTTCTGTGTTGCTTGCATTGTTCAGTTCTGATTTGCTTTGTTCTGTTTTGTTTTATTTTGTTTTGTTTGATTTATTCTCTCTAAAAAAAAGTGAGTTTAAAATATAATCTTCACCTTCATTATGAATATATTGTTACAAGTTTACTTCTAAAATTATTTACTTCTAAAGCTACTGTCTTGAGAAGACAAGTCATCTTTTCACTCAGAATTCAATTTATAATATAAATTTATCCTCTCATGTAATACAGAGTTAAAGACTAGTAAGGTAAGTCTTACTCCAGGACAAACAAGAATTTGTAGGTGGCTGTGAGGTACATTTGTGCTGAATAATTTTTAGTTTTATTTGACCTTATTCTGCAATTTCTATTCTCACAGGATTCTGACAGCAGGTAAAATATTTGTTACTAACATAAAAAATTATTAACTAAAGTAACAACACCACAAAAACTAAGCTGGTATCTAACAAATGTCTTCTGTGAACATATCTCAGAATGACAGCCATTAGAAATGATGTAGTGTTAATTACAACGAAAGCTGTCCACCCTGTCTTAGAGGAGGTCAAAAGCTCTGATGACAATCTTTAAACAACAGCCTTTGTAAAAGCTTCATACATCTTGGTAACTTCTCCAGCTTTAATTTGCTGATTCTGAAAAATGTGTCACTAACAAGCCTAATGAGAAAAATTAGCTGGTTACAAAGTCAGTACTCAAAAATCAATAGCATTTTTGTACACAAATAACAATCTCACTGAGAGAGGAATTAGGGAAACAATACCTTTTACACTAGCATCCAAAAAAATGGAATATTTAGGAATCAATCTAACAAAAGATGTGAAAGACCTCTATACTGAAAACTATGGTATTCTGAAAAAGGAGATTGAAGAGGATATTAGAAGATGGAGAGATATCCCATGCTCTTGGGTAGGAAGAATCAATATAGTCAAAATGGTCATACTTCCAAAACTGTTATACAGATTCAATGCAATCCCAATCAAAATACCAATAACATACCTTACAGAATTACAGAAAACAATCCTAAAATTCATCTGGAACAAGAAAAGACCTAGAATAGCAAAGGCGATCCTGGGCAACAGAGACAAGACAGGGGGCATCACAATTCCTGACCTGAAATTATACTATAAAGCTACTGTGATAAAAACAGTGTGGTACTGTCAAAAAAACAGACCCAAGGATCAATGGAATAGATTAGAAGATCCAAAAACAACTCCAGATGCACTAAGCTATCTTATCTTTGACAAAGGTGCCAAACACATTCACTGGAAGAAAGAGAGCCTTTTTAATAAATGGTGTTGGAAAAACTGGCTTTCCTCATGTCCAAGATTAAGATTAGACCCATATCTTTCACCATGTACTAAGTTAGAATCTAAATGAATTAAAGATCTCAACTTTAAAACAGAAACATTAAATCTGCTGGAAGATACAGTACATAAAACTCTTGCAGACATTGGTATAGGCAAAGACTTTATGAATAAAAGCCAGACTGCACAGAAATTATCACAAAGAATCAACAAATGGGATCTCATCCTACTGAAAAGCTTTTGCACAGCAAGAGAAACCACCAACAGTGTAAAGAGACTACCCACAATCTGGGAGAAAATGTTTGCCAGCTGTCCCTCTGATAAAGGATAAATATCGAAAATCTATAAAGAACTTAAAAACATCAGTCCTCCAAGATTTAAAGACCCAATCCAAAAATGGGCATCTGAGATAAACACACGCTTCTCATATGAAGAAGCACAAACAGCAAATAAATACACGAAAAAATGTTCAACGGCACTGGCCATTCGAGAGATGCAAATGAAAGTAACACTGAAATTCCACCTCACCCCAGAAAGAATGACTAGTATTAAGAAGTCAACCAATAACAAATGCTGGAGGGGCTGTGGGCAAAAAGGAACCCTTCTCCACTGTTGGTGGGAATGCAGGCTGGTGCAACCACTGTGGAAGTCAGTGTGGAAATTCCTCAAAAAGCTAGGATTGGAGGTCCCATTTGACCCAGCTACTCCCCTTGTGGATATCTTCCCGAAAGAACTAAAAACATCCTAGCACAGCGATATATGTGCACCTACGTTCATAGCTGCCCAGTTCATAATAGGTAGATCTTGGAAACAACCTAAATGTCCCTCAACTGAGGAATGGATAAAAAAGATGTGGTATTTCTATATAATGGAATACTACTCAGCTATAAAGAACGATAAACTACACATTTTCACGCTTAAATGGATGAGTACTGAAAATATACTTCTCAGTGAACTAAATAAGTCACACATATGTAATCATCGCATTGTTGCACTGGTGTGATGAACTGAAACAAAAACTATGTAAATAAAAAATTAGTTAAGACCATTAAAGAAAAAGAATTTTGAGTGAAAAGTAGTTTCCTCGGGGTCATCTTCAGATTTCATTTTTAATGTGAAATGTTTATTTGAAAACAATAGAGCAATCATAACAAAAAAGAAAGTCATACAGCAGGCTTCTCTTAATTCACTGAGGCAGAAGTTTTATGCTAATAATTTGTTGGATAATGTTTCATGCCTATATTTTTATCCTAAATAATTTCTGTGAATATAATAATATGCAATCCGCTGATGATTGTTACTCTTATTGGCTGTTTGTGAAATTGTTTTGCTTTGGTTTCTTACTTTCCTTTTGTTTAAAATAAAAAAAATTTTATTGGTAAAAAAACAAAAATTATTATATAAAGCCACTGCTGATATTGGGAAAATATTAAAATACTTAGAAAATAAAATAGACATTGGGAATAATAAGAATGGATGAAAAGGAGGGAAATGGTTTCAAATAAGCTATTACTTTAAAAAATCTGTACAAGTAGATTGATTTCTCATTGTTGAATGTCAATCATGATATCCTCAATATAACATTTCTCAACATATAATAAATAAAGTAAAATTTCATCTGAGGTACAAATTTCCTGAACTCAATCAAGAGGAGTTTCTAATTTAAAGTGCAAGACCATCATCCTAAGCTTCATTTACCACAGAAACTCGAAGAGGAAATACAAGCTTTGAAATGTTCTTCAGACTGTCCTTCCTAGGTTGCTTATGCCCACCTCTCCCTCTACATTCTCACTAATTCTGAAGGATTTCTGAAATCAGCAAATAGAACATCACAGCTACCAGGATTCCTTTTAAGCTCTGCTCAGTTTCTTCTTCAGTTCTATAACTAAAGCTATAGTACTACCTTCACAGCTCAAATCAAAATTCTATCCCTAAAGAATTAGAAACCTCGAAGTAGAAAAAAATACTGTAAATACAACACTAAGAAGTTAAGAAAGTGCTCAGAAATATTTTTAAGAACTGAAGAAGCCTCCCTAGTGAAAATACATAAATGTTTAAGGGAATCTTCATAGAAAGAATCTGGAGTTTCATCCAAACTCTTAAATTTTTCTAAAACATCTTCACAGTATTAATAGTTATTTGACTACCTAATAAAATAGATATAACTAGAGAAAAAGAAAATACAAGACAAATGATTACTGCAACATTCATAAGTATGTTTGCTAAATATATGAAATGTAATACACAAAAATAGCTGTTAGGATGACTAGATTTTAAAAGGCCTTTGTTTTCTCATTCTCCCCTAATAGTACTGGTAAATAAGAGTCCTCAAAATAGCAGCAACTTCAGTTATTACATAGTGTATCACTTACGTGATTGGCTTGGGGTGCATGAACTAGGGGTTTGCTAAGGAATTTAAAAAAAAAACTCTAGTCAATTCCTTAGAAATATATATTTTAGCTTTAAATCATAAAGAAAATTGCTATAAACTAAGGATATTGGTCATATCAGAAATTTAGTAAAAGAATTACACTCACATTTTAAATCATTCTGCTGGGTTCTTTTGTTTTCATTCTCAGCATAAATTACTGCTTCAACATTAGGCTTCCTTGAAATTTCTTCGGCCAGATTAATTAGTCCACCCTTAATCTTAGTTTCAGTCAGTCTCTGGACACAAGCAAAACACAGACAGTCTTTCTGCCAAGCCATAACACACATCACCTGTAGTCCAGCACCCACAGGATTTCTATCAGCCTTCTAGTCTTCTGAGCTCTGACCAGAATGTCCCATACGGTACAGTCTAAGATGTTTCAGATCTATTTTTTCAGTTGGCAACTCCAAACCTTTCCAAATTCTTCTGACAAGTCATTTCTAAAGGCTCCTGAAGGACATAGTCAAGTAGTCACAGCAAAGACCCCATTCCTTGTACAAAACTCTGTCTTACTTTTCTCTTGCTACTGAGACAAAATACCCAGCACCTAAAGTTAAAGAAGGAATGCTTATTTAGTTCGCAGTATGTAGAGGTTTCAGTCCATAATCAGCTGGCTCAAAGACAGGGTGGTGTGGCAGAGAGGCAACCACCTATGGGGGCAGAAAACACCAAGGCAAGCACAGGAGGAGGAAGACAATATGTCTTTTCCCTTCCAAATACTGTATGCAGACTACCCAACCTAGGGCATGAATCAACAGATCATGAATCAATCACAAACTCCAGACTCAGCTGCCTCCGAAAAGTCCACTCCCCCATGACTGTGTGAGGCACAAACCATAACAATTGATTTCTTTTGCTGCACAAAAGCTTTCTAATAAGATGAGACCACAGTTGTTAATTTTTTGTAGTATTCAACAGGCAATTGGGGTTTTATTCATAAATTTACCCATACCAGTATCTTCAAGAGTTCCACCTATTTCATCTTTCAGCAAATTTAGTGTTTCTGTTTTGATATTTAGATCTCTGGTTCATTTTGGTTTTAGGTGAGTACCTAGTGAGCTACATGGGTCAAGATTTAGTCTTCAGCATGTGGAAAGCCAGTTTTTCTGGCACCATTTATTGAAGAGGCTTTCTTTCAGTGAAAGCGTTTGGCTCCTTTGTCAAAGATAAGGTGGCTGAGTGTGTTTGTAGTTGTATCTACATCTTCTGTCCTATTGATCCTTAGGTCTATTTTTTTTGCCAGTATCATGCTGACTTTATCACAGTAGCTTTGTTGCATAATTTCAAGTCAGGGACACTGATGCCTTTGCCTTGCCTTTGTCACCAAGAACTATTTTTGCTATTCTATATCTCTTCTGGCTCCAAATGAATTTTAGGAATATTTTCCCTAGTTCTGTGAGGCATGCTAATGGAATTTTAATTAGGATTTCTTTAAATCTGTATAATTATGGGAGTACAGCCATCTTCACTATGTTGGTTCTTCCTACCCAAGAGCAAGGGATATCTTTTCATTTTCAGATATCCTCTTCAATCTCCTTTTTCAGAGTACTGTGGTTTTCAATGTAAAGATCTTTTACTTCCTTCCTTAGATTGATTCCTCAGTATTTCACTTTGTTTTGGGATTTTATGCTATTGTGAAGGTACTGTTTCCCTGATTTCTCTCTCAGCGAGTGCTATTTATTTCTGAACTATTGACTTTGTATCCAGCTACGTAAATGAATTTCACTATTAAATCTAGAAGTCTATTGGTTTTTGGGATCTTCTGTGTACAGTACCATGTCAGCAGCAAATAATGATAATTTAACTTCTTCCTTTCCTATCTTTACTCCTTTTCTTTCTCTTGTTTAATTGCTCTGGATAATGTTTTCAGAACTATACTGAGTAAGAGTGGTGACAGTGGACATCCCTGTCTTGTTCCTGATTTTACAGTAAAAGCTTTCAGTTTTTGTCCATTTAATATGATGTAGGATACTGGTTTGTCATAGATAGTTTTTATCAGATTGAGATAAAGACCCTCTATTCCAATTTTCTGTAGGGCTTTTATCATGAATTGGTATTGGACTTTGTTAAATGCTTTTTCTGCATCTATTGAAATAATCATGTGAATTTTGTCCTCAGCTCTGTTGATATGGTATATTACATTTGTTGATTTGCATTTATTTAACCATCCCTGTATCCCTGGGATGAATCCTACTTGGTCATGCATGGTATATAATTTGCTGCATTATGTTTGCCAGTATCTTAATGAGGATTTTTGTATCTATGTTCATGAGGGAGATTGGCCTGTACTTCCATTTCTCTGTTGGGTCCTTCTCTGATTTTGGTGTCAGGGTAATACTTGCTTCCAGGAATAACTTTGTGAGTAATTTTTCCCTTTCAATTTCATTACAGTGTTTGTGGAATAATGGTATTAGGTTTTCTCTAATTTTCATCTGGAATCCAGCACTGAATCCATCAGGACCTGGGATTCCTTGTTGGTAAGCTTTTAATTACATTTTTAATTTCATTGATTGATATTGCATTATTCAAAATTTTTATATCTTCTTGATTCAACTTTGGTAATTCATATGTGTCTAGGAATCTGTCCATTTCTTCTGTATTTTCCATCTCATTAGAGTAAAGGTTCTCAAAGTAGGTATTGATGATCTGGATTTCCACAGGATTCATTGTGATTTCACCATTTTTATTCCTAATTGCATGGATTTGAGTCTTCCCTTTTACTGATAAGGTTGGCTAAGAGTTTATCAATTTTAATCTTTTGAAGAACTAATTCTTCGGTTCACTGATTCTTTGTATTGTTTTCTTAGACTCAATTGCATTACTTTCTGCTCTGATCTTACAATTTCTCCCTTGTAGGAACACAGGGCTTGACTTACATCAAGAGAGAACTGATCCGCCTTCTGGGATGGGGGCTCCGCCACCCCGGAGGAGAACCAGAATGGGTCCAACTGGGCCCCAACTCACTGGGACCGCACGGCACCGGCGCGCGGGCTCAGAATCAAGGACATCATCCCCACCCCACCCCGTAAGCAAGCTGCTGGCTCTGATGTCTGGCTAAATTGATGGCAACCAAGGCACATAAAGCAACTAAACACTAGTGTTTTTTCGTAGATTTTGCAGGCCTCTGATCGGCACCCTGAATGTCTCTTTGCATGATGATCGCAGGCAATGTTGCAGACATGGGGGACTCTCTTCCGTCTTGTCTTCTAGGACCAATGTGGTTCTCACCATTTTGCTTTTCTCTGATTGTTACTATTTTTCTTTTTTTTTTCCTTTATTTTATATTCTGTTTTTATTGGCTTTGTATTGTTTTTTTTTTTTTTTGGTTCAATTCTACTACACCTGTAGGAATGGTCAGGTAATCTGAAAATAGCAAGGTATGCTTTTGTAGCTAGTGTACTCATATTATCGGTCTTTGACATTCTGTACCAGTCCTACTGCTTTGTTTTGATTGACTTTATTCTGTTATGTTTTGTTGTACTTTACTATCCTTAAACTAAAAAACATTAAAATAAAAAAAAAAAGAAGTGAACACAGGCATCAATGCAAAGATGCTCCAGCTACAAAATTACCAAGGACATTTTTCATTCAGTAATCTGTAAGGCTGTTTTCCTTCATTAGAGCTCTGGTTCCTACTGTTACTGGGTTAGGAATAGTGCTTCTAAGGATTTTTGTGATTTCTTCTGTTGTGGAGAGATTGTACCTCGAGAAGACAGAGTAGAAACCGATCCTTCCTCCTGAAGAATCTGGAAAATTTCTTCCTCCTTCACATCTCTGCAGAAATCAATGCCTCTATCTTTCCTGCTTCAGAAAAAAATTGTTGTTCCTCTATTTCTTGTAACACAAAAACTGTTTTATTACAGAAATCAGCTTCTGTTAGTTTTAACCAATTTAAAGTTACTGTCAATAACTGATTAACCAAAGGATGTGTTAATCAGGGATTTATTTTTAAATAAATATAAACACAGTGTTTAAAATAAAATAAAATAAAATATCCTTACATCAATAATCTAAGCTACCACTTTAAGAAGAAGAAGCAACATGAAGGAAATAATAGAGAAAATAGCAGAAATCCATTGAATTGAATGCAGAAAAGCAATAGAACTAGTGAAACAAAGAGCTGGTTCTGGAAAAGGCCAATAAGACTGACTTCAACAAAGAGCAACCAAGAAAAAAAAAATGAAAGACACACAACAATATCAGAATGAAGCAATATCTATCTCCACTAACTCTGTAGACTCTACAAAGATAGTAAGACACACTCTAACAACTCTACTCACATAGATTTGGAAACTTAGTTTAAATGGAATGACAGATCAAAAAACAAAACAAAACAGTAAAAGCAAAGTACAAGAATTCACCCAAGCCGGACATGGGGGTGCACGCCTTTATTCCCGGCACTTGGGAGACTGAGGTAGGTGGAGCACTGTGAGTTCAAGGCCAGCTTGCCCTACGTGAGCCCAAGGCCAGCCTGAGCTACATACTGTAACCCTGTGTCAAGAAACTAGGGCTGGGAGTTCGGTTCAGTGTCTTAAGTGCCTGCCTGGCAGGTCTGAAGTTGTGAGTTTGATCCCCAGTGCTACAAAAACAAGAATTCACCCAACATGAGCCAGGTTTCATTGGAGAATTTTAAAAAATATTTTTTTTCTTTTGACATAAGATCTCATCATTTTGTCCTGCTGGACTTGAACTCACAATCCATTTCAGCCTTCCAAGTAGCTAGGAGTACAGTAGTGTGCCACCATCCTGACTGCTACTAAATTTTGAAGGATTAAAACCAATAACAAAATCACTTCCAAACTCTTAATATTTTCTAATTCACTTAATGAAACCAATATTTTTGTGATACCAAAGCCAAAAAATACAAAAAAAGAAAAAAACTATGTACCAATATTCCTTATGACTATAGATGCAAATCTTTAACAAAACATTAAATATAATTCAATGTTATTTAAAAAGAATTATATAACGTGACCAAGTAGGTTTTATTCTGGACTGGTACAACATTCAAAAATCAATCCAGCTGTGATGGCGCACACCTTTAATCCCAGCACTTGGGAGGTTGAGGCAGGAGGATCATTGTGAGTTTGAGACCAGTCTGGGCTACAAAGTGAGTTCAAGGCTAGCCTGAACTGCATAGTGAGACCCTGTCTCAAAAAGTAGGGTGCAAGGTTGTGCGTTCAATCCCTGGTACAAAAAAAAAAGATTTCTACTGAGAAATCTATTGTTGGTCTAATGGAAATTCTCTTAAATATGACCTTTCTCTTGCAGTTTTTAGAATGAACTCTCTGGCTGGGATTTTTGATAGTTCAACTGTAATATGCTATAGTGAGGACCTCTTTTAGTCAAATATATAGCTGTCCAAAACTTTCCCAAGATTAGGGGAGCTTTCAGCTAGTATTTCATTAGATTTTTATGTAAATTTTCCCTTCTCAAAACCCTGCAATTCAAAAAAATTTTCAATGTAATGGTGACCCGTAAGTTTTGGAGAGTTTCTTTATTCATTATTTTCATGTATGTATGTATGTATGTCTAACTGGAATGTTTCAAAAGACTAGTCTTTAAATTCAGAAATTCCTTCTTCTTGATCTAAAAAAAAAAAAAGAATTTACAACAATAAATATCCCTCTTAGGACTACTTCCATTGCATCCCATAAGTTCTAGTATGTTGCTCTAGTATTATCATTTAATTGTAGATGCTGTTTAATTTCTTCTTTAATTTCATCTATGATTCATTGGTTGTTCAGCAGGGTGTTATTTAATTTCCATGCGCTAATGTAGTTTTTGTGGTTCCTTTTGATTTCCAATTTCACTGCACTATGATTGGATAATATGCATGCAATAATTTCAATTCCTCTGAATTTATTTAAGCATGTTCTGTGAGTGAATATGTAGTCTATTTTGGAGAAGGTCCCATGCACAGTTGAGAAGAATATGTATTCGAATGCTGTGGGGTGGAACACTGTGCAGACATCTACTAAATCCATTTGTTCTCAGGTACTAATAACTTTTTAATATAAACTCCAATGGCCCCTTTTCAGTTTTCAATGCTTTCATTCTCATTTAGTTCTTATTTTATTAACCTGGTTTTTTTCCTACTTTGTCATTACTTTGTCTCTATAAACTTACTATAGTGACCTAATATTACAAAAGGGTCTCAGGGCAATGAAAACATAACAGCATTACAGAGAAAACTATATATTTCTCAGTCTCCAAATCCTCACTGAAGGATGCATAGTTGTTGATGACTATATTATACAGCATCACATCAGACCTTAACAAAGTAGCAGTATTGTCCCCTCCTGGGCTAGTTTTGTATACAGAAGCAAACCACCCTATAGTCTCAGACTGGTGCACTGCTTCAACATTCAAGTTGTATAACGTATACCACAATTCCAAGAATAGTACACAATACATTCAGTAATCTTTTTTAAAAAGCCTTAATTCTCATTTTCAGACTGTAATTTAGCAAAGCCTGGTCCTTAATAATTTGTAAGTTTAGGGAACTGGAACTGGAACAAGACATCCCAGTGAGCTGTGCTATGTATAATCTTCTGATTTGCCTTATATTCCCTACATTGCTCATATTCCCAGAGGCTGGAACCTTAAAAGCTGTAGGTCTGAACTTCTTTAACTTATTTTTCCAGTATTTCAAACCTCTATCTTTCTGTTTATCAAAAAAGTCAAATTTTTTGCAATGAAGGCATCTCTACTTTGCAAGTTTGCAGTCTTTTGAAGAGTAACACATGTGAAACTGAACTCACCCTCCTTCCAACAAAGTCGGTTTCAGAGCTAGCCTCCTAATGCATATGGTTTTCTAAACTGCAGAAGAGACTGATCCCAGATTCCTCTTCCCAATCTCCTGTATCCTTACAGCGACAAAGTCCTGTGTACTGGGTCTTCATAAATTTCTTTTCTGACCACCCCCATTCTCACTTAGGCCATTCTTCCCAGAGAAATAAGAATATTATCTAACTGATTTTCATGCAATCTGTCTTCTTCTTCTTCCCCTGTTCAAACTGTTTCACATGTCAACTTCTGTTCATAAATCTCTAATGACTTTTCACTGTACACACAGTATCCTTCACACTGCTCACCCAAGTACTCAAAGTTCTCACTGGATCCTTATGTGGTCCTACTGTTCATTCATTCTTCTCATACACATCAGTCATCCAAACCAGTCAAATATAACCACAGTACACTACACAGTCCCACAAAATGTCCCTGCATAGAATAGCTCTCCTTTCCTTTCTCAGTTAACAGAACCCTACCTCTTGACATTTGATTGCCATCTCAAATCTTTCTCACTGTAAGTATATGACTATTTTTCTCATAATCCTTGCCAAGAAACAACATTTAAGCCAAATAATTTGTATTAAAAACATGGTAACAAAGAATCGCAAAGTAAGGAAAAGAATGGTACATGGATGCAGTACTTTGCCCCCAGGTGTTTGCTATTTTTTTTTTTCACTTTCTATTTTAAAAGTAAAGAGTTAGCCCTATTTTCCAGAAGCCCTTAAAGGTGTGTAATGATTTATTATGATTGTGGTTAGCTAGTTCATCTCGCTAGAGAATACATCATGGTATCAAGGTTAAATGTAAATATCTACATGGAATAGATAACTTTGTTTTATTTGGGATTTGCCACCATGATCGTTCCCAGGAATATATTAATATGTACTATCAATATCAAGACATGTCTGTAGCCAGATGAAAGTTAAAATAGCTTAAACGAAATGCTCCACTAATTTTATTTTCTTTAAATGGATTTTAAATAGAATTTTAAGTTATTTTAGATATTATATTTTATAAAAAGACTTTTTAAGTAAATCTTTCTAAAAATTGGCTTGTGAATTATCTTCAGAGTTCATTTTCTTTAGATTCTGAGACAAATGTTTCCCATGCAATATTTTTCCAATTTTATACCACAAAACATCAGAAATGGTTTCACATCCTATCAAACTAACTCTTTAGTCTCTATCTGTCCATTTAGTAGGTAATATTAAGACATATAACAGATATTTTCTTGATATTAGTACATACAATACAGCAATAAACTAGATAGATAAACTTGTTGCTCTCAAGTTTGTATTTTAGTAGAAAGAGAAAAGAGAAGAAAGAAGCCAGCATATAATATATCAAACAGTGCTTTAGTGCTATAAAGAAAGATAAAGCAGGGTAGTAGACATAGCACTGGAAAGGAGAACAGAGATTTAAATGACAAAGTGAAATTAGAGGGTCAGGGATATAGCTCAGTGGTGCAGCACCTGCCTGGAAAGCACAAGGTTCTAAATTCGGTTTCCAGTACCCACACACACAAAAAAATTGTTTTTGAACAGAAACTTTAAGGATTAAAGCTATTCATAAAATATGCAACAACATCATAGTGAAAATCCAGGTAAGACTGTCATACAGTAACTTAATGCTTCTTAGTTATGTCAGATAACATTTTCTGTCCTATTGAATTAACAAAGTATACACAAAAGCCTAGGAGTGAGTTTCAACCATCTTCAGTCATTGGGTATAGACACTATCTTTCCAAGTTTCCTCTACCAGCACTAAGATTGACTGCTCAAAGCTGGTTTATATTGACCAAGTATACAAGCCTATTGGTTCTAAAAGAACCACTGAGATTTAACAGAACATTCCTGTTCAGGGCTGACTCGCAACTTAGACTTTGCCATATACATTTAATCCAGGTCTGACTAATTATTATATCGATCTCTTTGACCATTGGGATTGGCTTATAAATCAAACTATGACCAAAATTAAACATCTAGCTGGAATTAGGGGAAGAAGATTTTTAAAAAAAAATTTTTGGCAGGGTTATTAATTTTAAAAGTAAGCTTTGAGCTACTTACATTCAAGGTTACCATGTGGGGAAAGCATGTGTGAGAACAAAACCAGTATAGAACACAGAGCTGTGAGAAGGAGACAAACAAAGTTTCAAATTGCATTATTTTGAGTACTTGGGTCCATTTAAAAGCCTGGGTTTTTTATTTATATGAGCAAACGCATTTCTTTTTTTTCCTTAATTCAGATTGAGTTGGTCTTGAAGAAATACATGGAAAATTAGCAAATAAGATATTTCAGAAATTTTAAAAATCTGTCTTCTTATTTTCAACACTGACCTAGTATATAAGCTATATTATTTTCAACACTGACCTACTATAAATATATAGGTGTGACCTCTTTGATGGAAATAGTCTCACTATGGGATCTAAACTGGCATAAAGGGTCACTTGAAAATAACAAAACTTAATTCTTCTTAAGGAAGTCAACATAAACAAAATGAAGCTCAAAGATCTCAGCTCTGATGATCAGAAATTAGTGCTACAGAAAAATTTCTCAGGGTTTAAAGATACTGGCAGAAATACAGATGAAAAATATTACTTTGTGAAAGACACCAATGTGTAAAATAAGAGGATTTTTTTTTTACTAAATGAAATGAGAACAAATATACCTCACTATTAGGAAAATAAAGACAAAAACAACATACCCAGGTATGCTATCACATACACAGCTGTACAATACAACTTTTAACTATGATTTTAAAATTAATTACTGACTTGTCTATCAGATATCCATAATCATTAACATTCTATTTCAGCTGAGTCTCTTAATCCCCAAATGAAGCAAATAGATGCTATTTGTTTCTTGAAAAATAAGATCTCAGATTCTCCCTCAAATATACTAAAATTACTGATTATGCTTAAATATGCAAATTATTTAATTATGAAAAATAAGCACTTAATCTTACAACTAGCTATGTAAGTAAATGCATAAAAAGTAATGTGTGTATGCCCCTAATAATCATTCTAAACATAAGGACCTACTGTTTATATATAATAAACAAAGGCTTAGAAGTAACTATAGTATTCTTTAGAAACATAGTAAAACTTAAAATTGCCTTGCATAAACATCTAACGTTTATTATACGTATAATTTTAGTTGCATCCACAATTTTACCTGAGGTTTTTTTAAAAATGCATGCTTAAACATGGAACTAACTATAGCTAAAGGAAAAGTTTCTATGACTGATTACTATAAAAGTTAATAATTATATAGAGAAAAATCATTTAAATTATAAAATATACCATATAGCCAATTCCGGTTTCTCCTACTTCTCTCCTTGGGCACTTAGCCAGACTATATGGCTTGGTCTTGCATGCCCAGATAGCCATGTGGCTATACAACTGAGTACTGCTCACTGCAGTATGAATGTTAATGTTTGCTATTAACTCATCTCCTAAAACCTCCCACCTGTATCTGCCATCATGTTTCTCTTTGCCACCCTGGCCACCTGAGCCAGATGACCTTAGAAGTCTATGTTCAAGATGTCTGAGCCACTAGATAGTAGTCCGTGTTCTAACACAAGAGTCTGGGTTCCCACTTGGAGAAGAACCACCTGCTCATGTGGACCCGTTTTGGACTTTCAAAGAGTGAAAAATAAACTTTCATTATATTTGATCTATTATATGATTTTTCTTTGTTGTTCTGGGTGGGAGGTTGGTTTTGCTTTGTTTTTGAAACAGCATCTTGCTAATGTAGCCCAGGCTGGATTTGAACTCATAGCAATCCTCCTGCCTCAGCCTCTCGAGTGTTGAGATTTCAGGTGTGCATCACCAGGCCCGGCTTCTTTTTTTAAATAGCTAGCATTGCCTGAAATAATATAGCTTATATTACATCATTAACATGTAGCCCCTAGTACCCTTGATTCGTTTTATTATTTTACTAATTTTAAAACTTAATATCTTTGAAACTGAAAACAAATGCATTGACTTCGAGTTAAAATATATTTTAATACTCATAAGCAGTCTTCATCTTCAATAAGTGTGCTTTCAAAATTTATTCTCATCTTAACCCTAGCAGATTCTAAACTTTCTTTAATATTTGATTAATATAATTAACCTCGGTAATTCTGTCAGTGATCAATTAAGCCTTTCTTTAGATATAATTGGTCAAATACTCAACTGTATTCTTTGATTTTTTTTTTTTTTTTTTTTTTTTTTTTTTTTTGCGGCACCGGGGATTGAACTCACAACCTCGCACCTGCCAGGGCAGGCGCTTAAGGCACAGAGCCAAACTCCCAGCCCTGGTTTTTTGAGGCAGGGTCGCATTATGTAGCTCAGGCCGGCCTTGCACTCACGTTGTAGCCCAAGCTGGCCTCGAACTCACAACGCTCCGCCTACCTCAGCCTCCCGAGTGCTGGGATTAAAGGCATGCGCCACCACGCCCGGCTAACTGTATTCTTTGAAATCAGGATAATGTTAGCTCAACAAACTAACAAAAAATAATAAAAATCATAATATTTTATCACATGACTCTAAAGTATTTCACAAATAAGGAAATGCTTCAAGAAAATAACATTAGAATAACATTAAAATAAGTGAGGATGATCTCACCAGCAGAGCTCTCATTAAGAACATGCTGTTATTTGGAACAAAGGATGTGCTTTTATTTGGAACAGAAAACTAGGGAGTTGTTCTCAATTTCCATTTATGCTGAGCTCACTTTTATAGTACCCAGCCAGCCAGCCAGCCAGCCAGCCACTTACTCAGTCTTTAGCTCACTGTTTCAGAAAGTTTACACTAGTCTCTTTTTATGCTGCAAGCCTTGTAGTAGAATCTGTGATTACAAAGATTAAAGATAACATATAATGCCCTTGGGGAGCTCATAGTCTAGTATATTTAAGAATAAAAACCAACAAAATTTGCAATGACAATCATATGCCCAAGGATACTGTATTATAAAATGCACTGCAGGTACACCAAATTCGGGTTGAGAAGAGATTCTGAGAATGGGTTAAAATTAGGAAAAAGTCACGTCAAAGTCATGTTTTGATGGAGGAGCAGAATTAAAAGTAAGATTGGTGTGGGGCAAAAGAGAATGTGAGAAATTCATGTATGACTTCATGTACGGTTATATATGTTGAAAGACAGTGGAAGAGTGTATGATGAGTTCTTACAAGTACTGACTAGGGGCAAAAATAAAGGATGGAAACACAGAATTTAACAAGCACCAGTCCATGACATGCCCTCATTTTCCCTGTTCCATAATTAAATGGTGGTTGTTATCCCACTTTTTCATGTTCCTCTCATACTGTATTCAAATAAGATAGAATCACCTTTCCATTTTAACTGTTTAAAATACACATAACGATTTTAAAAACATACTTCTATTGAATAACTACTATATGTCAGGAAATATAATATATCAGATCCCAAGAATATAAAAATAAATAGCTCTTCATTTTATACATTATTTTATACTATCACTTACTGGACTGTTTGGTACTATACTTTATCACCTTGCATTTTGATTGTTTGATAATCGGTTTTCTCTGCCAAACTCAAAGTCCCTGAGAACAAGAAAAGTGCCTCATTTATTGTTTTCATCTGTTTGAAATAACAGCTTTACTAAATAATAGGGGTACAGTGCTTGTTGCAATTGATACATTGTGTCAATTTGAGCAGTTTAGAAGTTTAAGTAGGAGACTCAGCAGAGATCTAGGGTTCTCACTTTGTAAATATCCTCATCCTGTGCAAGAGGAGGGCAAGGAGATTTTGTGAGTCGGGGGGAATGGCCTGTGAACAATATAAGGGAGAAAAAGAGGCTTGCTCTGCCCCCCAACTCTTTGCTCTAGCTGCTTTTGCTGGCTGCTGCATTGAAGTGCTGCCCTGGTACTATGCCACCCTGCCTTAGAGTCAGCTGATTATGAACTGAAACCTCCACACTGTAAGCTAAATAAACCTTTCCTTCCCTAATTTTGGGTGTCAGGTGTTTTGTCTCACCAATGAGAGAAAAGTAACCATGACAGTGCAATATATGCTTGTCAAGAGAATGAACTGAAGAAATACAGAAAAGTAAATCCACTTTTTTAAAAAGGCCATCTTCGCCGGGCGTGGTGGCGCACGCCTTTAATCCCAGCACTCGGGAGGCTGAGGTAGGTGGAGCCTTGTGAGTTCAAGGCCCGCCTGGGCTATAACATGAGCGCAAGGCTGGCCTGAGATACATAGTGCGACCCTGCCTCAAAAAAAAAAAAAAAAAAAAAAATCAGGGCCGGGAGTTTGGCGCAGTGGGTTAAGTGCCTGCCCTGGCAGGTGTGAGGCTGTGAGTTCGATCCCTGGTGCCGGAAAAAAAAAAAAAAAAAAAAAAAAAGGCCATCTTCATCTTTTAATAAATGGTGAAGTTTTCCAAACAAATGAAATACAGTGCATCTTATCTTTTCCAGAATATTTACATACACCTATAGGTAAGAACATTTTCCTATCATATCAATCTTTCCAACCATATCACTCTTTCCAACTATATCACATATAAACTTGCAATTCTGATAAATGTCTGAAAACACATTTGTGTTGGAATGCATGCTTGTTAATTTTCAATTTGACTCCTTGAGATATAATTGGATCATGGAGGTGCTACAATTATCAGTGGATGAATCACTGACATTTGGACTGGGATGTGCTGTTACAAGATAGGGCCTAGCTGGACATGAGTCCCTGGGGGCATGCTTTGAGGGTACAAATCTCAGGGGCACTCCTCTCTTAAACTCTGCTTCCCAGCCACCCTGAGGTAAACAGCTTTGCTCCACTGCATTCTTCCAACATGACGTTCCTTCCTGAAGCCAGCCAATCATACTCCAAAACCTCTCAAACCATAAGCAAAAATAAACACTTCTTCCTTTAATTTGCATATTTTGGGTATTTGATCCCACTAACTAAAAGCAGAGTAATACAGAATGCTACTCAGTGTCACTAAAGATATGACTAACATTTACTTATTTTATCCATACAAAAATACTGAGTACTTACTATTTGCAAGGCACTACAGCAAATACTGTGTCAATGGCTTATGATTTATTCTTCATTGTTATGAAATACAATAATTATGCAATAAGTAAAATACGTCACATTAACTTCTCTTTATCCTTAATTTTAAACCTAATCAGATTCTGTGGCAAAAGAATTTAATTTACCCTATTTCACAATAAGACACTCTCAAGCAAAGAATGATTTGTTGTTAAACTGTGTGATAGTATAGTATAAAGATTATAAATTCAAATGAAGTTCAGTGTTTGAGAATTTTTTATATTTTTCATGTGAGGTTATGTATTTTTCAGTTCTGAGATTTCTACTGAATTTTCTAATAATTCCCATTTCTCTTCTGAGAGCCTTCATCTGTTCAAAGAAATAAAATGGGTCTGAATTGAAGTAAGGAGGCTACTATAAAAAGACTCCAACTATACCTTTACAGGATTTAAACAAACAGAAAAGATGGGAGAATCAAACAGAATGATCAAAGACAGAGAAAGAACTGCCTGTGATATATTTGGGCAAATGATAAAAGAATGAGGTATACTTGTGTGAGGAGGAAGAATAGAAAAAGTTATATAGATAAGGAAGGGTGGGGACAGAGTAGGAAGACCTTGGCATTCTTTAAATCCAAGAAAATAGGTGTGGCCACCATAAGGATTTCATTGATAATTTTGTCATAATGTCAGGATGCAAACTCCCTTTCAAGAAGGGTCGCTTGGCAGAACAGAGGTACATGACAGAATGAAAAAGACATATTACAAAGAAAAGACTAACACTAGGTTAGCATCTTGCATATGTAAACACACTGCTAAATACGTTATACACACTCCAGCATACAGTCATATACTGGTTAACAGTGAAAATAACTTCTGAGAAATGCATTGCTAGATAATTTTGTTGTGTGAAAATCATACCATGTACTTACACAAACGTGTCCAAAACTAAGACAAAAAATGTGATCTTATTGGACTATCATTAAATATTCAGGCTGGTACTTCCTGAAACACTGTTATATAACACGTAACTACCCTAGTCTTCATGACAACTCTATGCTCCTTTTACAGAACAGAACACTGTATTTCAGAAAAAGTAATCAGGTAACTAGGCCATACAGCTAGTAAGGACCACCAATAAACAAATCCTGATTTGTACAACTTCAAAACACATGCTGTTGCTTTTTTTTACAATGTAGAAGACCAGCTCTTAAACTATATTATCCAAATTTAGAGTATCAGTGGCCTAGAGTTACTTTATTCTTTCACTCTGTAAATATTGACTAAGTGTCCATTATGTGCCAGACATCATTTAAAGCATCTGGGTGGCAGCAATAAACAAGAGTAACAAAAAATAATATCAAACACAGTGAAGTCTATATATGGTGTATTAAATGATGCAACAAGATGTGGGGAAAAACATAAGGGATAAGAATTATATGTACAATGACATAGAATAAACATTCTTATTCCAAAAGAGAGGAACAGGGAATAGTAACACCTAGGACCAAAGCAAGACTAAAATCCAGCAGGGTAAACATTAAAGCCTGTAGTTCTGTGTCCATCACCCACAGCAAGCTGTGGAGAGATGTGAACTCCAAGGTGCTTGTGGGTGGTCCCACCTCTAAGGCATTGCTGGTAATTGTAGTCCTCGTGGCTTCTTTCTTAGGCTGGCTTTACTCATTACTTGTGGATTTTCTCAGATGTTCCACTTTTCTGGCTTCTTTGTGCTTCTTGGGCTCTTCACTGCACTTTCAGTCCCAGTCTCATATCTTCACACACTGCCCTCTTGAGGGCACACTGGTTGGTCTCTCAGGTCTTTTATGGAAAACTGGGTAGAAACCTTGAGGATCCTGTACCTCTTTCATTTTGCATGTCCAGAAAAATTAGCATCAGATGGATGGTGCCAAGATCTACTGCTAATTCAAGTAGTAGCCAGGCCCTTTTGCATCATGGCTACAGAGGCCACCAAGCACCTTGATGGTTGAGCATGTTGACCTGAATCCTAAGGAATCAATTCCCTAGGTAGCCTTTCTCTGGCACAAGCCTTGAACCTCACTTCTCAAAGCAAAGTCTTTCACTTTTGCAGGCCAAAGAGTGGGTTCTTACAGCTTCCCCAGATGCCCTCAAGGCATCATTCCTATTGTCCTAATGTAAAGTACTTAGCTTCTCTTTAACGGTAATCTTTTCAGGAACCAAGTTCTTCCCAGCTCCATCTTTGTGGGTGCCAACTTAATAGAAGCTTCTTTCTTGTCAAAACTCAAAACTGTTTTTAAAAAAACCACTCAGCTATGCTGTTTGCTTTTGATTTTCAGAATAAACCTGGCTAAAAGCAACATGCAATATTCATGATACAAACTGAACACTGGGCTGTCTTTAAACTTCCTCTACCAGATTAGTCTGCCACCTTTAATCTCAGTCTCTGGCAAAGTCTTGGAAGCTGGCCAAATATAGATAAATTTTCTTTCAGAGCATAATGCACATGGTCTGGAATCAAACTGCCAGTGGAGACCTTATTCCCAATTAAAACCTTCTGGGCCTAGTCTTCACGATCTGCAATTTTATTAGCAGTCTGTCTTCTGTGCTCCAAACAGAACCTCCCCTCAAGCTCAGTTTACAGTATTCTGTCTGGTTTTCCAGTTGACATCACCAAAACTTTCTAAACTCTTCCCAAAACCCAGTTCCAAAGGCTTCTGAACCACCATGGGCAGCTAGCCTCACAGAAAGGCGCCAATTCTCAGGTACTAAAATCTGTCTTACTCACTTTCCTTGTCATCTAGACAAAATATCTGACACCTACAACTTTAAGAAAGAGGTTATTTTGGTTCTCAGTTTGCAGTGATTTCAATACATAGTTGGCTGACTCCAAAACAAGGGGGCATGGAGGAAGTACATTGCAGAGAACTTCTCACAGCATGCCAGACATAGAGTCAAGGAAGGAACTGGAAAGGGAGACATACCCTTCCATTTTACACATGATCCACTTCATACAATTAGACCCTACCTCCTAATAGCAAGTCAGCTATAATGCCTTCATAATCCAATTACCTTCAAATTCATGAAGCTTTGGGGGCCATTTTACATCTAAATCACAACACCAATTGAAGAAAGTGTGAGTGTAAAAGAAGACAGATGATCAACATTGTCAAATTCTCCCCCAAAATAAAGTAAGGTAAGGATTAACACATGACTATTGCAATTACCAATGTAGAAGTCACAGTGGATGATGACAATGGAGGTTCTGTGGTCTAGTGAAAAAAATGTCTATAAATGAACTAGAAAATAAAGAAGAAACTGGAAACAGCAAGGAGAGAAAAATTCCTTCAGAGTTTTATTGTATACATGAGCAAAGTAATGAATCAGTTCTTAGAAGGTGAAGTATAGTCAAGCACACATAGTGAGACTAAACAAAAGGGAACTCTCCAACCAAGAGAAGGGATAAAAAGGGAATGACTCCAACATAATATGAAAACTTTCGTCTAGCAAGAATGAAATAACTTCTAACTTCTATTACTGAAAGGGAAATGGAAGATGGAAACAGACATAGATTTGAGTGAGAAGATTATTAATTTATATTTTGACAGATTGGATGTGAAATGATAGTGAAAAGTTTGGAGGAAAGGGTCTGGTAGGGAAGTGAAATATAGAACTAGAGAGCAGTGACAAGTTGAAGATTGAATCACAGACTTGAAAATCAGTAATATTGACATGCTACCTGAACTCAGTTCCTCTATAGAGAAAAGAATGCTCAATAAACAACTGAAAGCCAAGAAAAGTGGTAAGAAAGAATCAGTTAAAGAAACAAATGATAAGGAGAGGGATTGCCTAAGGAGTCACAAAAAAAAAAAGAGAGAGAGACTTGGAAAGTTTCCCCCGATCACCTACATATAAGTTCAGCACTTTCCTCAAGTGTTTAATAACATTGTGATATTCCCTGATTTCTTATTACACTATTTGATGACTGCCTATGTCCTTGTTCATATTCACTGGTAAACTAGAAGTTTACTGATAGTGAGGACCATATCAGTCTTGTCAATTGTCATATATATCTCAGGGCCTAGCATACAATAGATATATAATAAGTAACTATGGAGCACGTCATTAATTGAATACCATATAGATATCTGATATTAAAATAATACTAAAAATGAGTTTAGAGGAGGTATAAACTTTCTAACTTTGCTCCCATAAATCCTATTACTTCCTTACTTCAAAATCTTTGATTAAAAGAGAAAAATATGCCAATTTCCATGACTAACAAAACCCTGCATTCCAAAATGCCTTTTCCTGACTCAATGCTATAGTTTGGATCCAGGATGTCCCCCAAAAGCCCATGAGATGGGGGTCGCAAAGGCTTACTTCCCAGTTTGTGGTTTTATTGGGAGGTGGTAGAAACTACTGGGAAGATACTAGGTCACTGGGACAAGTCCTTGAAGGGAATGGTGAGGCACTGGCCCATTCCTGTCTCTCTCTCATTCCTTCTCAGTCACCATGCTCCTTTGCCACATGTTCCTCAATGATCCACACATTGCCCAAAGGCAATGGGATCAGTTGATCAGGTATGCATCCTCCAAAACTGCAAATCAAAAAAACCCTTCCTCCTTAAAAACTGATTCTCTGAGACATTTTATCACAGTTATAGAAAACTGACATATATATATATATATACACACATATATATGAATCCTCAAAGAGGCTTTGTAGATAAACAATCATACCCCATTTCCAGTTACTCTACCTCACTGCCATGTATAAATCAGAATATCTCCATTAAATAACTATGCTCCCAGAACACCCTGGAATTAGGCTATAGGTCAGAAAAATTTTGAAGTATGCCTTGTCATATTCGATCTATGAACACTGAATTTTTATTGTTTACATTGTGACATTGCTTTATCTAAAGAAGGTCAGATTCTTTAGTGTTCATGGTTGGATTCTCAAGACCAGAAAATGTCACACACTTTGGTGTGTGCTGTTTGTAGATATCCCACTGGCGGTTGACGCCAATAGAAAGGCACTTAAAATAAATTATTGTAATCCCAAAACATATCCGATCTCTATGAAATCTCTTTTCCTAAGTTGTGATCTGAGATTTTTCTTTTTTAACTAACATGAAAGAGGCTAAAGAGGCAATACAATCTTTTAAGATTATTCTGGGGCTGGGAATGTAGATCAATAACAGAGAATGTGCTTAGCAATGTGTGAGGTTCTGGGTTCAGTCCTAAACACACACACACACACACACACACACACACAAACACACCCAAAGATGGTTGCCAAATAATCTTTCTTTTTTTTTCTTTTTTTTTTTTTTTTGCGGCACCAGGGATTGAACTCACAACCTTGCGCCTGCCAGACAGGCGCTTAAGCCACTGAGCCAAACTCCCAGCCCTAGTTTTTCGAGGCAGGGTAGCACTGTGTAGCTCAGGGCAGCCTTGTGCTTGTGTTGTAGCCCAAGCCGGCCTCGAACTCACAACGCTCCGCCTACCTCAGCCTCCCGAGTGCTGGGATTAAAAGGGTGCGCCACCACGCCCGGGCTCGGTTACCAAATAATCTTAATATATGTTGTCCAAGACCTTGAAGGTCATAGCTATAAGAGGACAAAATAAATTCTTATTAATAATATAATAAAAAGAAATATAGCAATATCAAATTTTAAGAGTAGCTGAATGAATCATTCATTAATTTTAAATGCACTTATTAAGCACTTACTCTATTCTAGGAATCACAGACATGAATAGACAGTAAAAATTAAAGAATCATCCCTAGACCCAGAATTTTATTCCTTATTTAAGTGGGAAAAGAGCAGGGAAAAACAAGTAGGGAGAAGAGGTAGATTCATTATAAGGGAAAAGCCAGAACTTTAAGGTAAAAGTAATCTGTATGTTTAAAGAGCTACCCATAAAAGCAATAATAAAGGTGATAACACATTCTTTTGAATACTACTTTATACTTCTTTGGTACTTTAACATCATTTGTTGTTTAATTTCAGGTATAAATAAATTATTAAAAGGTAATCTATTTTGCCTGGTGATCAATCAAACTTACATCCATAGAAGCAGAAAAAGACAAAGAAAGTGGGTCCCAGCACCTCACTATTTAAGAAATCTGCATTTTAAAAGTGTTCCAGTGCAGTGTGCATGAAACTACTCGTGGCATATAATTACCTAGTGAGTTAAAAATAATTCTCTTCCAGTTACTCTAATTTAGAAGGCCAAGGGTAAGAACGATTTTCTAAAAACACTTCCAGAGTGGGAGAATGAACAGGTAGTAAGGTACACATTAACAGAAAACAATGAGAAACTAAGATAAAATGTGAAATAATTATGAAGTAAACTGTTGGTAATACCGAGAAAAATATATGCAAATGACTGAACCAAAAAAAAAATATAAATAATAAATCACCATTAGTTTAATGTTTAATCTGTGGTAGATACCATGTGAGGTAATCTTAATTTTTTACCTTTATCTTTACCACAATCCTGATGGTATTCTACTACTACTATTAATACTACTTTTGCTGCTGCTGCTGCTACTACTACTACTACTATTGTATCATTATTAGTAGTATTATTACCATTTTTCAGATAAGAAATCTAAAGATCCTGGAAGTCTTTACCTAAAGAGGATTGAAATTCAAAATCAAGCCTATTTAAATTTACATTCAAATTCTTATTCTTGATATAATAATGAAACTCCAAGTTACAAATATGTTGATATTAAAGAAATTAGAATAATTCTTTAATGCAAGGACTACTAGCTTAGTGAGGATAATAATTTTATAATAAAGATAGCTTATCTTCAAAAAAAGTGCCATCAGCCTAAATAAAAGTAGACTGATAAAGCCAAGGTCAAAATGGAAATCTTTTTCAATGCTGGAATACATTTATTTCACCAACAAAGAATGGCTCACTGGAGAAGACAAAACATCAATTTGTTTGCACTGATTGTAGGAACAGGCTTTCCGCTTTACTGATACCTACTTCTCACAGGTTCATTTTCCTTTTCCATTTTATAGACTTTCATTTCCTGACAAATTCATTTTCTTGGCCACTCATTCTTTCTCTAAATGAAGGCTTTGCTTCTCACTACTAATTATTTGATAGCACAGACTGACTGGCAACTCTCAACTAAACAGAACTATTTTAAGTTCTATTTAGCAAAACGTAAGCAATCAAAACTTCTGTGCTTTTAAAAGGAAGGATGGTGGTAGAGTTAAAATCCTAGCAAAGCAAAGTAATTTTTAAAAATCTAAGAGTCTGAGATTGAAAGAAACCACACAGTGTCTTTTCCATTTACTGTTATTGACTTTGACTCTATCATACAGAATTCTAATTCTTCAGCTCTTAAGAGGCTGAATGAATTCCAATATTTTTTAGGCATGGACCAAATTGCCTCACAATAAAATATGTTAGAAGTGTGAATGATCTCAGCATTTTTTTTTCTGGGTTACAAGTCCACTACTCTGTTAGAATTAATTTCTCTTCAAGGTGAAGAACATTTTTCCCAGGGCACAGAGATAAGTGATTATCACCACTGACATGTCTCTTTAAACTCAGGCACTTGTCTAATTTTCTTTGGCATTAGGCAGCAAAATGGGATCTTTTTACAATGGTAAACTGTCCAAGGCCTTCACTCCAAAACAATTAAAATTCCCAAAAGTGCATCTTGACATAGAATTACAAGCTAAATGCATTATGGCAAATGAACAAGGTAAATGTGAAAAGTAGCAAAAAAGTGGTCAAAACTTGACTTCATCTTTATTCAGAAAGTGAGGTTAGATGCAAGTTGAACTATCTCTAAACTTTCTAAAAATACTACAGTTAGTTACTGAATAGAAAATATTAGGGCCAGGAGTTTAGCTCAGTGGCTGAAGCGCCAGCCTGGCAAGATTGTGAGTTCAATCCCTGGTACCACCAAAAAAAAAAGAAAAAAAAAATATATATATATATATATGTGTGTTGATTGTCAGGGAACTCACAATAACTGAACTATTATTCTACTTAGACAAGCAAGTTAAAGATTATAAAGCGATCAGAAAAAAACAGTGTAAAAGTTAAAACATGTTAACATTATATCTGTAGATTATACAAAATGGTATCTTCATAAAATTCAAAATACAAAAATTAGAGAGCTTACTTTCTCTGGATGATTTAGTATAATGCTTATAATACTGAAATTTCAATACCAAGCATATTTTAAGAATATGCACATAGTAATGCAAATCAGTAGGGCACATCATAATACAATAAATTAGGGGGAAAACTCCATTATGTTGATTAAAACCAAAAATCCATCAGATTAACAAAACAAACTAAATAACAGTCCATCTCAATAATACAAAAAGAATAACACTAATTCAAAATATATTGAGAAATTTTTAAAATTAATAATATAAATGAGACATTATCCTATATCTTACATAATTTCCTTTATATAAATATAGTCTCAAGAATTAAATATGCTATTTGTAACATAAGACTTCCTTGCTATCAGTAACAGATACGTATTATTACATAAACAAGATATGACTTGACCTAAGATGCTAGTGATTTTATGTTGTGAAAAAGTCAATAATACAGTTTAACAGGGTATATTTCATTTCATTTCCAAAACAAATCAGTGAAAATCAACCAAATAGAAAGATTTCATTTTAGAACTCTTCTCATGGCTCTATATCAAAATGCAGGTATCAAGTGGACTTCATCATGCCTATGAACTGCTATGTCAATATTTATTAAGTATGTGAGTGAGGAACTATGCTTACACACACATACACATATACACACATACGAATTAATAGTTCCCTGTTACCAAGGAATTTATAAGCAAATCTATGAAAGACTCGAGCACAGCAGGTTATTAAATTTACATAAAAGTTGTATAAATACAGCATAGTGATATCTGGTCCAAATGCTAGATCTAAATACAAGGATCCAAAAAGCTATTGTGGAGAATGGTTTTAAGTGAGTAAAGATGGTTGGGAAAGAAACAGACAAATCATTGTAAATCCAGAAATAAGGAATGACAGACATGCTTGAAACTACAGTAATCAATCTTATGGAAACATTTTATTTACCTAAAACATTACTAGGAAATAAAGCTGGAATTTGATGCTGCAGCTAGAAATGAAGACCTCTTGAATGCCTAAAGACCTAATTTTTGCAGTGAAGACCAGCACTGAGTTTGAGTAGAATGATATGACCTGAACCACACTTAGGCATCATCATTTGACAGCAGTGGTTGGAATAAACTGAGTAAATGAAGAGGAAAGCACTAACCAAACAGGTGGATAGTAAAAGAGGCTCTTGCAATAACTGAGGCAAGAGGCAATAAGAGTAAAACCACAAAAATAGAAAGAATGATGAAAACAAGGGTAAGTGGATCTGGAAGATATTAAGGAAAGGTAGAATTATCAAATGGTGAAAATCATGAGTTTGCAAGACATCTCAGTTTTATCTTTTGTTTTTCTATAATCTGGGAAAGTTATTTTATTCCTGATTCCAAACTGAGGATTTCTGAGAGGGAAAAAAAAAAAAAAAGGTAATGGCTTTGACGGGATTTCACGATGCCTAGCACTAACATCAAACTTAGTACTTAATAAATGTATGCTTCTAGTATTACAATTATTTTAAGAGATCACAGTTTGTTAACTCTTCAGTGACTTAGCAACTACACCTCATTGTTGGTTCACACAGTAGGGGCAGCCATTAGAAATATCTCAAAACTATTCTTTTACATGGGGGAGCAGGACTCGCTATGCTGCCCAGACTGGTATTGAACTCCTGGGCTTCAACAAGCCTCCTGAGATTGCTTCTGAAGTAGCTAGGACTACAAGTGCATGCCATTGCATCTGGCTTAAACACTTCAAAACTTCTTGCATAAACTACTCCCCAAAATTAGGTCTCCCCCATCTTATATTTATACTAATGATCTCTTAGGAATCTAAACACAAGACTTACATATTAAGTCTTCCTGAATCCTGTGTTTTTACTTTAAGAAAATAAAACAGCTCTTTTCTATGGCTGATGGAAAGTAACAGCAAACATGTTTTAGACTGATGAATACTGAGTAACTTCCAGAGGTCACCCTGCTAGTAAATAGAACAAGCATGTAAAGCCACGTTTGTATAACTCATAATTGTAGGAGCTTAACTGCTAACCTGTTAACTTCCTTTAAAATATGGCTGAGATTCTGTGTTCATTAGGATACAACTCTCCTTGAATTCATATGCAAATAATGAAACATATCTTCCCTTGATGATGGTTTATTTACAATGTGCTTTGTACATGCAGTTTGTCTTACCATACATTTACTAATTCACTGAAATTTTACTGAAACCACGACATGCAAGGCACTAGGTAGATTCAATTACAGAGATCAAGTCTGTAACAAGTTATATACAAATATTTACACCTACAAAACAAAGTAGAAGACATGCCATGAAAGGCAAAAGTCACTGCATTAGAAAGACTGACTTCTAATAGTCATTTACCTCAAAGAACTTCCTAGGTTCACCTCAGATACAAAAGTTCTTACTGAGGTGATAATAGGGACAAAAGTCTTACCATTCTGACTCTGGGCTTTTCCCTGCATGTTTTTTATATATGTAGTACATACATGTGCTTGATGATACTGTTTTTAAAGTATTAACACAAATCAACAGATTCCTACTTCTATGTACTCCCTAATTCCAGAAAAATCTATATCATAAGAATCCAAACTTTGGCACCCCTGAGTTTTACCATTTCCAAAAAGTTTGTTCAATTTTGTAAGGTATGAATCATTGAAGTCATAAATATTCCTCTGTATATTACTATATCTGCTCCTAATGAGACAATGTCATCACTGCTTAGCTCCACTCTTTAAAAAATTTACATAACACATGTAACCATCATATTGCTGCACTTGTGTGACAAACTGAAAAACTATTGTATATGTATATTAAAAAATTAGTTAAGATAGTTAAAGAAAAAAATTTTGAGTGAAAAGTAGTCTTCATAGGGTCATTGTCAGATTTCATTCTTACTGTGAATTGTTCTTTTAAAAATAATATAGCATTCATAACATTTATATTTCTTGCCAATATTTTTCTAATGTTCTATACATTAGAAAAATATATAATAAAAAAATAAAATTCAAAAAAATTCACATATATAAGATGAGTCCTCTATTAACGTTTCAGAATATTCATTTTCCAAGGTTCTTTGACGTTGGGAATTGGATGAGACAGCCACTAAGACCTCTCATAATTCTGAAATGGGTGCATTACTGATTATAAGCTCTAGAAATTGACTTGGAATGTCTCTAAAAGCAAATTTGATTCTGAAATGCCATTTGGTTTTCAGGCAATGAAATCTGAAGCTACTGACCTTCAACATTTGATGATTTTGTCATGATATTAAGCATATTTTTCAAAAACAAGGACCTTTCCCCCAGGGAGTGTTCTCAAGTTTACAGACGCATTGTGTTAACAGAGATGTTTCAAGGTGATTCGTGAAATCCTATACTGACATAAAATATTTCACATTTCAGAAGGCTGACATACAATTAAAGATTTCACGGTGGAAAAGAAAGTGAGATAACAGAAAAGAAATGCACTGGCTAAATAAAGCACAAAACCAGACAATACAACTCCTTTCAAACAAAGCTGCAGGTGCTGTCTGTGACTGGGTTCTCCCTCAGGAGGAAAAAAAAGGACAAAGCATTTCATCCTGTAGCTTCCTATTTATTTCTTGGAGATATGCACTAAGGTGGTAATAATACTTTTCTATTAGAAATGTAAGAAAAAAATGTTTTCCTGATAACTAGATTTTGTCTGGTCTAATGCTCTTTATGCTGTCATCAAATATACTGTGGCACGGTGTATTTGCATTTAAGAAATGTGCACATTGTTTATACATATGGAGAAAAAAATCAAACATGGGAGGTTTGGGAAAATAAATGAAAAGAACAGGAAATCTGTTAGATTATTTTTTATTCTTTCAAAACTCTAAATTTCATGGGTTGGTGAAGAATGTGAAGATATTTATATTTTCTCAAAATTTACATTTTAGATTATATAATGTCCTAATTCAAATTAGGAAATGATTTCATATGCATATTATAAGAGTATTTAAAACAGAATGTCTTTGAATTAAGATGCATGCAAGATAAAGTGTAATTTTAACTTGAGCTGTCCTTGATATTAAATGCAAAATCTCTAATTGGAAGTATTAAATTGTACTAAGAATTTGATTTTAATTCACTCATATTAGTAAAACTGTTCAAACTATCACCTTTATGCCAATACTTTAATAAAACCAAAGGTTTCCTGTTCAAAATAAAAGTTCTTACATAAGATGACTGAATTTTGTATTTTAAATTCCTGAATCAGGGTGCCCTCTAATGGAGGAAAAAAAGCAATAAAAGTTTCACTGAACTAAGAATAGCTAAATTACTCTTAGAGTTCAAGTCACAGATATATAAAATACATTTATAAATAATATGAATGCTATGAAACAAATTTTGTTCCATTTTACTTCTTTTAAATTGTTTTTGGAATTACTTGTCAATATGATGCAAAAGTTGGATGTTTCATATCATCTGAAATTAAATTTTAACTGAACCCAAATACTCTGTGTAACCAGAAATATGAATAATAGACCAACAAAAATGTTTTCCTACGTTTAAAATTCCAATATAATATAGATATAATTGTAATTTAGGACTGTTGCCAGACTGCTGTTTGAATCTTCCTTGATAATAAATTTAAAGCATGACTGGTATGAAGTGAACATTTGTGTCCCTCCCAAACCATATGTTAAAATCCTAACCTTCAGGGTGCTGGGAGATAATTAAGTAACAAGGGTGCATTCCTCATGAACAGAATTAATGCCTACATAAAAGACACCACAGAGCACTTGCTTTCTCTCTCTCGCTGCTCTCTGCCATGTGAAGGAACTGTAAGACAGTTACCTACAAACCATGAAACCAGCCCTCACCCAGATACCAGCTCTGCTGGCACCTTGACCTTGAACTTCTAGACTCCAGAATTTGAGAAATAAATGTTTGTTCATTAAACTACTCAATCTATAGTAACTTGCTGCAGCAGTCTGAACTCAGACACTCTCTAATTCAAAAGACTTTTAGAAGCTCTTACATGAGGGAATTGAAGAAATAGGTTGAACACCATGAGATCTACTATATTTATTCTATCAAAATTTTCTATAATTTTGTGGTGTTACCAAGACCTTCATCTGACTCCTCATTTTGGGAATGAATTACCTGATTAAGGTCCTGGTAGGTTTTGAGTTCCCTAGACCAACAGCATGCATGTTAGAATGACCTGAGAGATCTTTAAAAGAACAGTGTTCAGAGCTACCCAAAATTATTCTTAGTTGGCATGCTACCTGAAATATCAGTACTAACTTTTAAAGCTTCTCCAGTTAAATCTAATAAGGTACAACCATTGCTGAGAATCATAATTTGAGTCTCTCCTCAGAATATCTAACATAAAACTGCCACTTTTATCTTCCAAAATGTTACGTTCATGAGAACTCCCCTACTGAAGATTTTATTCTCCTCACCAATTTTAAACATCTAACTACTTTCTCAATCTACTGACCTCCACTTGTTATCTAATGATACAGTGGAGCTGTAATAGGATATGACTATAGTACATATTACAGTATGGCTCCAGTACGAGACTGCCTGTGTTCACACAGCTCATGAACTTGCTGTGTGAACTTGGGAAAGTCATCAGATGAGATCCCTATGTTTCCATTTTCTCATCTGTAAAATAGGAGTGATAATGATATCTATCTTAGAGGGTTATTGTGAAACTCCTGAGGTGTTAAGTGTTACCATTACTTATTCAACCTTATTTCCCACTACGTTCAAAAGGTAGTTTCGTGGTATAACATTCTCTTCAAATTATATACTACTTCTCACCTCTAGTTTTGTACAAACTGATTCTTCAGGCTGGAAACCTCACTCATTCATTCCAACACAAGTGCAAAGCATATCTCTCCTTCCTCTAGGTCCCATTTTAGTCCTCCTAATGTCAACACAGGCTTCAGTGAATACCTACATGTCTTCACTGATCACTCCTTTCAAAAAAAAATTCCTTTGGTTATAGGTATCTTAACATAAGAAAGGAAGCTGGGAATTAAACATATTGACTCTGAAACTGAATCCTCGCTGTTCTCCTTGCCAGCTGAGTCATTTCCTAAACCTATAACCCCATTACTAGGATTGCTTATAGTGGCTTAGGTCTTGAAGGCACTAAAACAGAACAGCAAGCCCTAGTAAATGTCACCTTATACTATGTATTTGTTTCATGTGTTTATTTTGTCTGTACATGGTGATTGAAGGCTCCTTGGGATGGGCATTTTGAATTTCTTGAAGTCATAAATAGTATTTAATACTGCTATTATAAACCTATAATTTAAAAGAGTAAGCCAGGCGTGGTGGCGCACACCTTTAATCCCAGCACTTGGCAGGCTGAGGTAGGCAGAGCGTTGTGAGTTCAAGGCCAGTTTGGGCTACAACGGGAGTTGTAAGGCCGGCCTGAGCTACATAGTGCGACCCTGCCTCAAAAAAAACCAGAGCCGGGAGTTTGGCTCAGCAGCTTAAGCGCCTGGCAGGTGCGAGGCTGTGAGTTCGATCCCCGGTGCCGCAAAAAAAAAAGATAAAATAAAATAAAATAAAAGAGTAACAACCATCTACATTAAATGATATAAAAGTACTTTAAGCTTTTTGCATAATATGAGAGAACAATTCAAAAAAATAGTCTGGAAAACCATTTTTGACAAATGGAAACAAATATTGAACAAAACAAAGAATGAGCACAAATAAAACACAGGCTATAGATAAGGATCACTGTAATTAGATTACTTTATAAACATTCAATAACAAGTTTATATCAGATTAATCTTCTGAGAAGCCAGTACCAATTACATATTTTATCTGTCCAAAATCCTTTAGGTTTTCTCTCATTTCCTAAAAAATAAATTCAAAATTCTTAGTTTGACATTCAAAAATCATCCATGACCTGACCTCATCTATCTTTCTAATTTTACCTCTCATTTTTCTTCTTAGTAAATTCTATTATTTCACATAAATAGAACTACTTGTTCTTATTTATATGTAGTGTTTAATTTCTGTCTTACATAACTTTTAATACTTTATGTGACTATAGTTTCAAACAGCTATTATAAAGGACTGTCAAAGAAACAGCAGCATAAGAACATATGGGCACATATTTTAAGAACTAAGTTCTAATTATGAGCTTTAATTTGCCTCTTACCACTATCACAATACAGCCTTCAGCTTATAAAAATAATTCACCCACCTCTTTCCCCAAACAGTGTCACCTTGCCAATACCAAATGCCCCTGCCATCACTTCCTAAAAGATGGACACCTGTGCCATGGTCCCTAAGACACCACAGCACACAAGACATTCGTTGAATACAAGAAAACAAATCAGAGCCTCTACTTTTCTTTTCCTCCTTTGTTATGAATTTCTTGTGATGTAAATGTGTCATAACTTACATCACATATTAAGATATGAAACATACATAATTTTACAATAAATACATTAGGAATATTTGCTCAAAATTTGTTTACTAGGGCTAGGGATATAGCTCAGCAGCCTAAGTGCCTGCCTGGCAAGGACAAGGTCCAGAGTTCAATTCCCGGTACCAAAAAAAAATAAATTTGTCTACTAATGTACATACACAAGAAATGTTTAGAAACCACTGGTCTAGAAAATTAGGACTTTGGGGAAAACTGCGTTTAGAATCACAAGACAAGAAGTTGGTAGCTCAGAAAAATCTTTAGGATTTTTTAAAAAACCCAAACACCACATATTATTTACATAGGACAACTATCCTTCCAACAAAATGTTAAAATGTAACTGATTTGTGATTTAAGATTTCATGTACCTGTTTCAGATTTTTAAACATGGAATTTTGTCCTGACTACTATAAATATTCCATTAAGATAACATTTCATTTAGCAAAGCCTCCAAGTGTTTACTCTAGTATATGTATACTTATAACTATTCAAAAATTTTTAGGATTGCAATGATGTGATGCTTTACAAAAGATAGAGCAGAAAAACAAAGATAAAAAAGAAAAGAAAAATAAAGCAAGTTCAGGAGGTTAAATATACCCATGAAATTAGATTAGCAAGTGTTATTCAGGGAAACAGTGTCATAGCTCACTTAAGTAACAAAATAAATGTTCACAAAATGGACAGTCATTATACTTGGAATTTTTTTAGTTTTCATAAATAATATATTTAACACTGTCAACCGATCATTGGCTATTCAGTACAATATTATATTTCTCTAGCCAATTGATTTCTAAAAGTGAATAAAGGGCCTATATCATAATGTATGTCCTTTAAGGCCATTACGCTCTATAAATCCTTCCCCATTAGAACAAAAGTAGATTCACAAATCTTAATTTAAACTGATTAGCTCTCTATAATTTTTCTTATTAATGTGTTAACATAAAAATCCATAAAAAAGCAAGAATCTCTTAACTCATACTTTAGATCATGAGTTCATAGATTAACAGCCCTCCTGGGATTTGCATGTTGTGAAAACACGCAGGTTGAGCTCTCCATGCCTGTATAGTCCTGTGATTTAAGTGACTGAGGAACTGTGTACATGGTTTGGCTGTCTCTGTTTAAAGAGAGTTAGACTGAGCTTATAGAGACAACAGGGAAGACAGGTAACAGGAAGATTTTCTTCTTTTGGGAACCTACATCATTTTGCCCAATAAAACTGAATACAGGAATCCAAAGATAATATGAGTCCATGTGTCACAGTACAGTGGAACAGTGGAGACACTTTCACAAACTTCAAGTGATACATCAAAGCACATCTTTCCCTACACACAAAGTGAGCACAGAACCCCAGTGAACATTAGAGCCAGTAGGGAGAAGAACATTTGATAGTGGCAGAATCTGATAATGTAATATAATGCACCAAATCCCACACCTCATTGCTGGACATATTGAACTGGCAAAGACAAATGCAGCGTCTTCATTTCCCCCCTTACTTACTACACTCTGGCTTCCATTTTTCCCAAGTTCTTCCTCTGAAATCTTGCTCAAATTATCTAAGTAGTGGTCTGATATTGTGTGACACAAATCTTCAAAAGAATAATCTTTTTCTTGACAGAGTTTTATTTCATCCAAGAGTTTTGATAGTTCTCCAGTCACAGTTTCACCTACAAGAAAATCCATTTTTTTCAGAAGCTCCAAGAAAGCCTATTGCTAAAACTTAATGTTAAATATTAAAAATATGACCACTATAATGATACTGTCAAAGTATGACATACAAGATTAAGATAAATGTCATCAAGACCTGCCAAAATATGAATACGTTTAGTTTATGTTTAAATGTGCACTTTCCTTTACAGTGTCAAGTATTTTATAAGTACAATTTATTCCAAAAAAAGTTCCCAGCAGTTGCTACAATATAGATCTTAATATTTTATATTTTGAATTAAAAGCATTTTTAAGATCAGTTGATCACATATGTATGGATTTATTTCAAGGCTTTTTATCCTGTTTCATTTGTCCATATGTTTGTTTTTAATGCCAGTACCATACTGTTTTTTAATGCTTCACAAAGGGTGCCAAGAGCCTACAACATAGAAAGGATAGTCTCTTCAATAAATGTTGTGGAAAAAATGGATATACATAAAGAGAACAATGAAATTGGACCCTTATTCTCAGAGCATAAAAATAAGGGAAAAAACTAATTATCCATTGCTGGGTGATTTTAAAAATGGGTTGAACACTCAAATGTAGACCATGAAACAAGAAAACTCTCAGCTTAAAATATGGCTGGATAATGATTTTTTTAGATACAACACCAGAAGCAAAGATAAGAAACTTAAATGTAGAACCTGAAACAATAAAACTCTTAGTTTTTTTTTATATTGGTCTAGACATGATTCTATAGGTACAATACCAAAAGTATAGGCAACAAAGACAAAAACAGACAAATGGCTTTGCATCAAACCAAAACAGTTTCTTCACAACAAATGAAACAATTAATAGAGTAGCAGTACGCCATGGAATGGAAGAAAATATCTGCAAAATATAGATCTAGAAAATAATTAAATTTCAAACTATGTAACAAACTCAAGAGACTCAACAGTTAAAAATAAATAATTCAGAAATGGGCAAAGGAGTTACACCATCTTTTCTCCAATAAAATAAACCAACAGGTATATGAAAAAGTGCCCAATATCACTAATAATCATGGAAATATAAATCAAAATCATAATGTGAATCATTTCATATCTGCTCAAATGGCTATCATTAAAACGTGAGAGGTAACAAGTGTTGGTGAGGCTGCGGAGAAAGGAGAACTTTGTACACTGTTGGTGAGAATGTAAAATGATACAACTGTTATGTAAAACGGTAGGGTGGTTTCTCAAAAAAATAGAACTACCACGAATACCACTTCTTGATATTTATCCAAAACAAATAGAATCAGTATCTTCATGAAAGATATATGCACTCCTCATGTTCTTGCAGCAGTATTCAAAACAGCCAAGATATGGACACAAAGAGTGCATTTTGCGGTGAACAGATAAAGAAAATACACTGTATGTATGTGTGTTGTGTGCATGTACACACACAAACATATAGACTGTAATATGGATAATGAACTATTATTCAGTCTTGAAAGGACATCTTGTCATTTGGAACAGTATGAATGAAATAGGAGAACATTTTGCTGAGTGAAATGAGGCAGACAAATGTTGTACAATCTTACTTACATGTGGAATCTAAAAAAAAATCTAAGTCAAAAGCAGAGAGTCCAAGTATAACTGCCAAAGCCTGAGGCTTGAGAAAATAAGAGGATTTGAGCAAAGGGTTCATAAGGTTCAGCTATAGGGAGTAAATAAATTCCAAAGTTAATATAAAGCACTGTGACTATAGCGAACAAGACTGTGTACTTGAAATTTGCTAACATGGTTCATCTTACCTATTTTTTACCACCAAAAACAAAAAACTCTATCTATGTGAAGTGGTAAATTTGTTAATTAGGTTGACTGTGACAATCAAGCCACAATGTATTATGTATATCAAAACATCACATTGTGTACTGCAAAAACAGTTATTACTCGCGATGTATATCTCAATAAACTTGGGGGAAAACACATTTATAAAACAATCAATGAAATATCTAATCTACATAGACTTCAGAACAGCAGAGATAACTATGTGCTTCACTCACTACCATATCTCTAGGCCTCAAACAATTCCCAAAACACAGAGAAACTTAATAGATGCTGATTGAATAAATGCATAAAATGTAAGACTATAGACTATAACATATCAGACTTGAAATTTCCACAACTGTTAGTGTATGTGACAAATCTGTACATAAAAGTCGGAAGTTTAATATTGTTTCAAGAGCTTTATAATTACTCACTTTTGGTCTTGTGGGAAGGAGACTCAACAGGAGATGAAACGTGTGTTTCTTCCACTGCATCTTCCTGTACATGCTCCTCAAGGACTGCTGGTCTTCCCACACCATCTAAATATTCTGGGTACATATATTTTTGAAGTTATAAACTTGGATTTATTTATGTTAAAAAATCAATAGAGAAACTTTATGTTTTACTTCTGTGGTTGATTTTTCATTTCTTGCATCATCTTAAATTCATCCTCAATTTCCAAAAGAAGTTCAAAAAAGAAACAAATCAAAAGAACTTTATAAGATATTAATTTAAAATTTTTAAGTAATAAAATAGATACTTTGGGAGAAACTCATGAACCTCCTCCAGAAACTAAACATCTCATACTTTCCTTAAAAATAAATATATTTGTTGAAGACACAGTAGTATTCTTAATTTCCTTAAATTCTTCTACCTGAGGATTTAAAACTCCCTGAAACGTACTTTAAATATACTTGATCACTCACTGAAACACTGATGTTCAACTCAGAATACAGCACCAGTCCAGTAACACAAGTGAATTAAATAGGATAAGTTTATTTTATACTGGTCATATGATCTTGCAAGATAAGCATAAACTGCATACTAAACTATTTTCACAAAGAAATAATATTAATTCCTACTCTTCATGCTGTAATGACTCTATTCTGAGCTTTTCATTTTCTCTCTTGATAAGGACATAAAAATATTAGTAGCAATTAAAACTTAATGCTTAGCATGCAACTAACATAGCTCTTAGCAATTCACATAAATTAACTCATCTAATTCTTACAAATGCATGACACATGCACCATTACTATCTTAGTTTTAAAGATGACAACTAAAGAAGGAGGGTTATTAACTTGTCCCTGTTCATACAACTAATAATTGGTGGGGCTAGAAAGACATGGGAAATGAAAACATAATAAGGAAAACAAAATTGAATGCAGGGATAAATGTCAACTAACAGTTACCCTCAGTGTCACAGAAAGAATAGCAAGTACGCAGATCATCTTTAATCAGAGCAGGTGCTCCATCCAAAGTTCAGCAATGATATAAAATGAAAGCCTTGCTTTGTTTTGTATTTTTTGAGAAACCAAAACTCAGAAGTGTTAACTAAACTTCAGGATTTTTTAACTGTTCACAGTTACTACAAAGTTTATGGAAACAAGCTAAGCCAAATATTTGTAATCTAAATAAAATATATAGCCTGTATGCCAAAAGTATTCATGTAGCTAGTTTGTAACCTCTTTACAACAGATTAAATAAACAGATCCCTTCTCACTGGGATCTTTTGCTTAAATTCTTTCTTCAGAAGGAACTTGTGAAAAATGCAATTAAGAAAGCTGTACTCTCATACACCCTATGTCTCCATACCATTCAAATACTTTCTACCAAAAGGCAATTCCACTGGGCAAATTACAGCAGGAAAAGACACAAAACTGTGGAAATCTATTCTCAAAATATCTGAACCATGTAGTAACTATGTAAACTGGACAGTAATTAGGTAAAACAATAATTTTATCCACTATAAATTCACTTTATTTCAATAAGAAAACTTTATACTTGGATTTAAAATGCACAAAAGACCTGAAATTCGGGAATAAAGAGAACATAGTATTTTTACATTCTGAATTTTGCCAATTATTTGAAAAATTCAGATGCCCAATCTACCCTACTACAAACTGACATAAGTAATGAAATTTCAACATTTATTTCTATGTAACATATTCATTTATGTTGAACCAGTACAATATTTTTTTTAAAAAAGCCTATGTCCCTTCATAAAGAGGAACATTTATTTTACTTCTCCCAAAAGACAGAACAGACACAAGCTTCAGTTTACCTTTAAGTTTATTTAGAGGCAAAAATCCAATACAAAATATTAATGCATAGAGGCAAACAATGAGTAACAGTGCTACAAACTTACTTTTTAGTTTCCATTCAATTTGATTTTAATTTGAATACAAAAATTATGGTTAGTATTTTAAAGATAACGATACACAATATTGCAACCATTGTCAAGTTTCTATCATCCTGTTTTGTAAACCTGCAATGTTACTGTTGTGCATTTACTCTAGTCGTTTGTCTCTTCTGCTTTTTGTCTTTGTTATATGTGTCTTTTTTTTCGCTTAAATAAAAAAAATTATGGTTGGATTCTCTGACTCATCTTTGTATACATTTGACCTCCAACTAACTTCTCTAAAGACAAGAAAATTAGAGGGACCTAAAAGGTTTTGAAATAGAAAAGACAGCATAATGACCATGCATTCTTTATACTCCTCATTGACCTGACCTACTTGAATTTAACTCATTTTTTTCCCTACAGACTATGTTCTTCATTTTCCTAACTGATGCTTTGTTATTATTTAGATGTAATCTGTCCCCCAAGACTCATGCGTTGGGGGCTTGGTCGCCAGTGCAGCAGTGTTCAGAGCTGATGAGCTTTTGAAAGGTGACTGGATCACGAGGGTGGTGACCTCATCGATGGCTTAATCCACTGATGAGTTCATAGCTGCATGGCCTGTTAGGAGGTGGAGTCTAGTTGGAGGAAGTAAGTCCTTCATTGCTCCCTTCTTCTTCTTTCTGGCTGCCATGACGGAAGTACCTTTCCTCCACCATGCAGTTCTGTCATATTTCTGCCTTGCCACAGGCCGAAAAGCAATGGAGCCAGTCCAATATGGACTGAAACCATGAACCAAAATAAATATCTTTAAGGGATTTTCTTCTGGTATTTTTCACAGCAATGGAAAAGTGATTAACATAAACCTGATGAAACCTTCTTGCTTCTCTCCTCTATTATACGTACAGTTCATCTGCAACAATTGCAGGAATAATCACGGCTGAACAGCGTAGGGACTAATTAGAGAGGGGAGAGACAGCATCTAGGTTTTTAAGATAACATGCTCAGTGCCAGGACTAACCACCAACCAGAAAGAGAAACTATTTAAATTTAAATTTTTGATAAAAACTTTGGGCTAATTAAGAAGCATTTAATTCTGCAAATGAAAAAGTAGTAGTTGGATGGTTGTCAAATCATCAACAGACCTAATGACTGGAGCTAACTACAAATGTACTAAAATGACTTTTACAAAAACAAAGGCTAGTAAAATTAATTCTGTACTACTGAGGAGGGAGGAAACAATCCATATTCTTTCAGTAAGATCCAATTATTTTGTCACCAGTGTTAATTCAGTATTTGTGTTCTAGCAGTACTACTTAGCATAGGATATATGAGTTTGAACAAAATATCTGAGAGCTCCAGTTTCCCTCCTGTGCAAAAAAAGAGATTCATACTAGTTTATCTACCTAATAGTCATAGAAACCAGAAAAGATAGAAAACCTCCCAAAAGTCTTAAACTATTGTTCAAACATAAGGTAATACTTAATTGCCACTTTATAGAGTCTTATTCAAGCACATGATGAGACATATTTACCACATGGATTTTAAAGAGACTTTAGTATAAGGTAGTGAATAAGTACTTTTACTTTTAAAAAGCTACTGAAAGCATTTGGAAAGTTGTTCAATTTTAAAATCTACTAGAAAAAAACACAAATGGTAAGTTCATTGAAAGTAAACACTGAAGCCGGGCGTGGTGGCGCACGCCTTTAATCCCAGCACTCGGGAGGCTGAGGTAGGAGGAGCGTTGTGAGTTCGAGGCCGGCTTGGGCTACAACGCGAGCGCAAAGCCGGCCTGAGCTACATAATGCGACCCTGCCTCAAAAAACCAGGGCTGGGAGTTTGGCTCAGTGCCTTAAGCGCCTGCCCTGGCAGGCGCGAGGTTGTGAGTTCAATCCCCGGTGCCGCAAAAAAAAAAAAAAAAAAGAAAGTAAACACTAACTCAAAGCTCAAAATAAAACTATAGTTTTAATTTAATCTTGATTTTAAAACAAACTCCTCCATCACTCAATACTGTTTACCTTGTAAGAGTGTTGCAATCTGGAGAGATTTCTGAGATGGATGTTCTTTCAGAATGTCTAAGACAGTTCGACCTAAGCTATCCTTTATGTTGGCATCAATTCCTGAAAGAAAAGAAAAACTCACTGATGTTCACCACTGGAGTGTCCTCAAAAGATACTGTGAATCTGTAACTGCTCTAATTTCAAACATACATAGACCAAGAACTGAAACACACAAGATTTTAACAAGAAAGGAGATGGGGGCCTACTACTACCAAAAACTAAGAATATTCTTGAAAGTGAATTACTTCCTAAAGATCACTGACTCAATTATTATGACTGTTTTTCAGGACCATATAATCCCTTTTGGGATGTAGAGGCTAACTAAATAGTACATTATCAAACTGGAAAATACTACTGACTTATAAGAGGGTTTCTAAAGTATAACAGTTATATGATTAATATATTCTGTATAAGTAGTAAAATGTTAATGAAAATCATGTATTAAGTAAATAACATAAAAACACTCTTAGAAGACTTGTATACTCATAAAATTTGAAAAAGCATAATTATTTTGAATAACTAAATTTCTCCAAATACAAAGCTGAACACTCCATGAAATTTGTTTATGCTAGATCATGTTCAATGTCTGCCATACTCAGTTACCTGAGCAAACCTCTTGAACTATGAAAGGAAACACCATGGTTATTATTTTTTTCTGAAAATATTTATAATATTAAAGAACTTATTTTAATGCAGCAAATAGATTTCAGTATCCTAAAAAAGTTTATGAACATTTCAAATACTTAACTGTAAATAAAGCCAGTTTGTAGGATCTGATCTCAAGTGATAGTTCATCATAAGCTTATTAAATATTTTGCTAAATTTGTTCTGTGATGTATAACTAGCACATATCTCACTGGTTGCCTCAAATCATTTATTATGTCATTGTGCTCATGACAAAGTTAAATATACATGAAATTTTGACTTTGTGCATAGTCTGCCAATGTTTTTTATTTCATTTTTTACAGGAAAATAAATATTCCACAGTCCTCAATATGAAAGATCCACATCAATTATTTATGAGTATAAATTTTTACTCATGTCTTTTAATCTTTAAAAACATGTAACCTCAATTGCAATTTTACTTCATTTCCAGGCAGAACACACATATGAAAATAAATAGGCCTATGTTCTTATTCCCTCAAAAGATGGCTTCTAAAAGCTGCCCTTTAAAATAAATTACTGTAGCCAAAAAACAACAGCTACTCAGTTGAATAACTAGAAGAATTTACCTTAAGGAGAGGGAACTCAAATCTCTGTTGACCATAGTTCACATGATAAAAACCTAGGAAAAATATTGTGTTCTTTAATAAACCAAGCAATTGTCATCATTTCTCAGGGATCAATTCCTCCTTTTTGTGTAGAAAGCAGAAATCTCCTTTCCCTTTTTGTAGTTTCTCCAGTATATTTAAATGTATAAAACAGTAATTTCCAAAATGTTTTTACTAAAACATTTATTGAGTAAAGGAAGGTGCATATTTACATGAATTTTATCTAAACGTCAATGCTCAGTTCTACATAGTATGAATACAGATCTGCAATTTAGACTGAAGAAAGAATGACTTGTGAAGAAAACTGTCACTTTCCTTTTATCAATTCCTGAAATAGAAATAGCATTCAGCAAGATAGGAAAACCACAATAGCTACCTGTTTCTAACAGAACTCGCACGACATCCACCTTTCCAAACAAAGCTGCTTCATGAAGGGCACTCCCCTTTTCTGTCTGGAAAAAAAAAAAAAAAAAAGAAAGAAAGAAAGAAAGAAAGAAGAAAGAAAAGCATAGTTGCATTGGAATGCATAAAGAATTTTAAATTCCCATTTTGTGTATTCATACATATTTTATGCAATCTCAGCACTCATTGACAGATAGTATGGAATACGGAAGAGACTCTAGAAACAAAATACAGACATTTGGGTTTGTAAAACATGTTTTCTGAAATGGCCAGTTGATCTTAATGTGTTAGGAAGCAAAACACCTTTTCTAAGCCTCGGTTGTGCTCACATATGTAAGAAGCATAACGATGCCTCTTGCAGAAGGCTTTTTTGAGTACACAAATTCACTCAGCCAGCATGCATTTATTAAACACCAATCCCATCCCAAGAACAGCAAGGCCGTTCCGAAGGATGGAAACAACACCATGGCCTTTAAATCTACATCCTGTTTCAGGAGACCTGAGTATAAATAAATGAAATCTAAACAATTTAACATGGCTTACAAAATCTATCTGCCTTCATCCTACTTAATCTCCATTCTTTATCCTGCACACCAAAACCCTCTTACAGTCTGTGCTCCTAGCATACTAAACTTGTCCATATGACAGTCACTGTTTTCTTACCCCAGGAGTCTCAAAGGCTGGTTCCTCTGCTTGCCAGGATCTAGCCCCTAGCCTTCTTGATCTGATAATCACTCAAACCACTAGGTCCAAGTCTTCAACAGGAATAGGAATCACCTGGAAAACTTGTTCTGGGCTCCATCTGCAGTTTCTGATTCAGAGAAAAGACCCAAGAACTTCCATTTCTAAATAGTTCCCACATGATACTGAGGGTTTAAAGAGTAGACTTTGAGAACCACTCACTGGCTTACTCTATATGTCAAATCTCAACATAATTTCCTTAAGAAAGCTCACCCTTGCCCTGAAGCCTCCTGTTTTCCTATGTGTTTCACATTAATCTGTATTTTCCTTAGGATGGCACTCAAAATACCACATTATAATTTTGAGTGATTATTTATTTCCCTTAATAAATTATAAATTCAATATAAATGTAGGGATCTATTGTTTCACCATTATATTTCCAATGCCTAAAAAAGTACTTTGGAAATATAGAAGTTTAAGAATTATTCTGAGAGCAAAAAAAGTAGAACAGAGAAGGAACCACAGGATGGAAAAGGAGAATCTGTGAGTCAGCAGGTATCTGTGAGTAGTACAGTATGAGCCTGATTCTGCCTTGAGGAAAATCAAGGAAGATTTCAAAGAGAAGGTTTACAAATGTTAAGCAGTTTTTTTCTTTACTTTTCTTTCTTTCTTCTCTTAAGAAACAAATTTCCAGTAAGTCTTCAGTGTTTTGAGTGTGTGTGTGTGTGTGTGTGTGTGTGTGTGTGTGTGAATGTGCATGAGTATAGTCATGGCAAACTGAATAATGTAAATATGGCAAATTTGTCTCCTCATACTAAAGGTAACCTTTAATGTGCGACTCTAATCTCAATATGAAAAAAGAATATCACTATGAAACAATGTACAGTACAAATATTTCTTCATTGATAAATGTCTACTGCATAATTAACCCATACAAAAATAGTTTCTAAGTGCATTGTTAAAGAGGCTTCAGGAATACTGATTACCAATGTGATCTGAATGTATTTTCAAGATGACAGGACTAAAACGTACTTGAATTACAATGTGACTGCTAAGTGATCTATAGGTGTTAATAAAAATGAAATAAAAATAACAATCTAAAAATACATAGCACTGGGCTGAAGGAAAATGAAACTGTTAAAATTTTCTCTGCTCTTAAAAATAATAATATATAATACATATAATATGTATAATATAATATATATATTTTACTCTAGGACATGAACACTTTATTTTTTTCCAACTTTTAAAAAATATCTCATGAAATACCCTAACTCTTCTTATTGTCATCCTGTGTTTTTTAATCAACATTCTGATTATGAATTTGACCCCCGTCACAAAATTTTGGACTTAATTTTTGGAAAACCCCTCCTGGGATAAGGCATGTTAAAATTCTGAAAATAAGCTGAACAATATTTTTAATACAGAGCTGAAAGTAAGTATTATGTCAGGGGGGAGAAGACAGAAAATGTGGGTTCAGGGGTTTAGCATTGGAACAAGTATTTATTCTAAAGCAACTGCCAACTCATAGTGGACCAGGCAAAGGAGAAGCAGAAGGGGGTAAGCAACAAAGCTAGAAGTCCAAGGAAGTTGGGAGGCCAGATAAGGGAACCCTGTAAAATTCTTTAAAAAAAAAAAAATTCAAAGAAAAACATTCTTGGTGAAAATTGTTTCACAGAGGAAAAAGGTAGGAATATCTGTCTAGGTCTTACATCTATATTTAATACAGTAAAAGAAATACATCCTGCTAAGAATTCCTAACCATAATTCTACACTCAGATGGCGAGTTTATGCAGAAATTACACAGTTTCTAGGCCCCCCAGGAAGAAAGAAACCAGGTCGCCTTTCCAATGAGCCAGCCAGCGAGTAGGCTAAGAATCAAGAACTGCTCCATCTCGCCCCAGTTGGTTCACAGTACAGGCTGAGGTGATAGCAACTGAGGTATAAACAACTAAATGCTTATATTATTCTACTGGCCTAATGCCAGTAGTCTGAGCATCTATTAGGAGGATGACAGTATGCAACGTAACAAATAGGGGGATTTCCTTCTGTCTTATTTTTGAAATCCAATATTGTTTTCACTGTTTTGCTTTATTCCAATTTATTGTTTTGTTTTATTCAATGCTCTGTTTTCATTGGTTTTATTCTGTTTTGTTTCATTGGATTCTGCTATGTCTGAGGGAATGGACAACTATTGCGAAGATACATTATAGTAGCCATTGTTGATAACCTATTGTCCTGTTTTGAAATTCTGTACTACTTTCATTGCTTTGTTTTGATTGACTTTATTCTGTTTTGTATTGTTGGGTTTCATTCTCTTTACAATAAAAAATAAATAAAAATAACAAGAGCTGAGGATATATCTCATCACAAAGCCCCCTCAGTTCAAGCCCCAATAACCATTCCCCCCCAAAAATAAAAAGGTGAGTAGAGACTATTTTTTTAACCTGTATATTATGATTTAGATTCTAAATGTCCCCAAAAGTCAGATTTTGAAGGCTTGGTCACCAGCCTGTAGTGCTACTGGAATGGTGGTGGAATGTTTAGGAGATAGAGACCTAGTGGGAAAAAGGCAGGTCATCTAGGGCATGTCCTCAAAGGGGCTACTGAGATCCGGCCTCTTTCTCTGTTTTTTATTCCTGCACACCGTGAGGAGAGCAGTTTCCTCTGCCACACACTCCCTGCCATAATGTACTCCCTTGCCACAGGTGTGAAGGCAACAAGGACAAGTGGCCATGGACAGAAACTTATGAAATCATGAGCCAAAGTAAGTCTTTCCTTCTTATAGATTGATGGTCTCAAATATTTTACCACAGCTACAGAGGGTTACATGCTATAAAAATGGATCCATTTTTCCAAATCCAAGGTTGAGATAATCAGCTTCTTTGATGAGACATCAGCATTATCAAAATGGGGTGAACTATTGTCATAAACCTGAGGTAAACAAAGGTACCAGGAACTATCCACTGCTATCACAGTGTTATCATAAATAGTATAGAGCTTTAAAATATCCAACCCGCCCAGCATGGTGACACATGCCTATAATCCCAGCCCTCAGGCAGTAGGATAGTTGCAAGTTTAAAACCAGCCCTGGGCTACAAAGTGAGCTCAAGGCCAGCTTGAACTGCATAGTGAGACCCTGTCTCTAAAAGACAAAATAAATAAATAAATAGTCCAACTCATGCACTTCCACAATAATTTTATTCCTTTCAATAATTAGAAAAATTTGACATATTTTGACAAGGTAAAAAGTAAGCATTTTTTTGAATTCCTGTATTCTGTAGTTTGTCATTTCCTAAGTTGAGCAAGCATCTAATATGTTCATTCAAATTAGCACTATTCTGCCACAAATCTACAACTCACAATGGGCCAGACGTTGAAAAACTGGGTTCTCATGAAATATTTAGTGTAAAACAATCAACAAGCTAATAGAAGGTATACAAAGAAATAATAAATAGGGAAATGCAAATCCTCCAAAGCTCTGGGATTTTATTCCTACTTTTGCTATGGATTAAAGTTTTCTATTTTATTTGAAATAATCATTGAAAATAAACACAACTTCTAAAATAGGCAATCATGCAGTTGATAATGTAGTAACATTTCAAGAGTCACCCGGTGACCAGATATAAAGACCCATACTATCTTAGCACCTCTTGGCAGAAGGGGAAAGATAAATACCCTGAACACAGTGGTGAAAACAGCTAAGTAAGAAGAATGGAAATGATACATATATTAACATCAAAACTGAACCACTGAAGAAAGGAAAAGAAATTTCTCATTGATCAGAAGTGTCTATTAAACTTGAGCCTCTGTAGCACCAAAGCAGAGTAAAACCAGACAAGCAGCAGGAGACAGCAAAAGAGGATGCTCATGGTTACAGCCCTGGGTTTTAGACTGCTTTTCATGTTTGGCCTTACGCATTTCTGTGACTTCCGAGAAAACTTAACCATGTGTTTAAAGGAATGCTTTCTATATTTTACAAAGAATTTCTAGATATTTTAAAATTGTTTTTAAGTAGCCAGATGTGGTGGTGTACATCCATCATCTCAACTACCCAGGAAGCTGTGAGGCAGGAGGATCACAAGCTTGACACCAGCCAGGGCAACTTATCTCAGAATTTAAAAAGGGATATCTGGGGATCAGCTCGGTGTTCCCTAGGTTCAATCTCCAGTAGCCAAAGAGAAAAAAATAAAGTTTTTAGGCTCTCATCCACCAAAATGCCAAAACAGCAAATAGAAAAAGGTCATGAAGATGTCAAATCTTAGCTACATGGTTCCACTTCTGAATTTAATGTTCTAACAACAAGCCTCTTGAAGCCTGTGAAAAAGAATAAGCCAATAAAGTAAGATTGATCCTTGATTAAAGGAGAAAACAAAGAGAATAATAATAAGATATAAAGTATGATCGATGTAATGCTTAGTAGAAAAATAGCACTGGTATTTGAGATGTGAGACCTGTGACTATTGTAAATAATAATCAGTGAATAAAAAAATTTGATGGTGATAAAGAAAGAAAATACAAATAGAATGATATTTACCTCAGGAGTAAAAATCCTTGTCTGGTACCAAACAGCTATGAAGCCATTTCTTGGGATAAAAGAAAAGAACTCAGAAGGTAAGAACATCTTAGTCTCCATAAACAAATGAGTAATGCCCAGTGAGTTGAAAGGCAGAAGTTTTTTGTGTCCTGCATTAGCTACACTATATCTAGAGTACTACATTCAAATGACAAATGACTGAAGAAACATCAAGTGAAGAAGAGCTACAGGTAGTAACATTTAGACTGGGGCAGGGGGATGGCATAAGAGGAATATGGTATTCTTCAAATAATTCAAAAATTAACATTCATTCATCAAAAGGAATGGACCTCTCTTCCTGTTTAATTAGGCACTCAAATCTGTCTTTACCTATCAACTCTTCTTTCACTTCTGTCTCAAAGAAAGCATTTTTTCTCCCCATTAAAATTAATCCAGCCGGGTGTGGTGGCACATGCCTGGGGAGGCTGAGGCAGGAGGGTGGTTGTGAGTTCGAGGCCAGCCTGGGTTACACAGAAAGAAACTGTCTTTAAAAATAATAATAATAATAATAACAATAATAATAAAACTAATCCTCCACTTGTGCTCTTTTTGCTATCATTTTCTGCTGTTCTTAAATTTTGCTCACCAGGTATCTTCAGTATTCTCTTACATCTTCAGTTTCAGTCTCTTCACTGATTATTTCCACTCTGCATAAACACACACATGCCTTTCTACTATCTAAAACCAAAAGAAAAAACTAAAGAAACCGCATGTGAACCCCCCATCATTGCAAGCTTTTATCCCTTAACACAGTCTGCGTTACTCTGCACCCTAGGAAGGCTTTTCTTCCCTACTGCGGGCACCACTTTTGTCTAATTTTGTTACTGCTGTATGCTGACACACAGTAAGCAAGGCTCGGCACACAGAAGGCTGTCAATAAGCACATGGTAGAAGGACGAACAGACTATATGAAACTGTGCTGTCTTGCATTCCTTATGATAACTTCTTTACAGACCTTTTTCCATTCATTCTTTGAATATTCTCTATTCAATTTCTTTCCTCTCCTTACAATCTCTTTCTCATATACCTATCAACTCTGTGGCTTCATCTCTCAACTCTCTGAGATGAGTCTCTTAGCAGACTAGCCTCATTTAAGTGGTTCATCCAAAGGGAGACTTCCCCTGGCCCTTCGGCCTCAACTACAGACAACAACCAGTTCATTTCCTCTATAGGACTTACTGCAATTTGCAATTTATATGTTTAGTTACTGTCCCCTTTGTCTGATTCCACTTACTTGTTTGTATTTGTGATTGTTTTTTAAAAGTAAAATATTTTATGCACTTTCCCATCACTGGGACAAAAAACCTGACACCCGTAACTTAAAAGCATAGAGGTTTCTTCTGGTTCAGACATCTCTGCCCACAGCTGGTTAGTTCTAAGGCAGAATTGGCATGGCAAAAGGACACAGCGGAGGGAGGCTGCTTGATCTGTGGCACCAGGAAGCAAAGGACGAGAAGGGCAGATCCAGAGACGAGGACCGCACACTCTTCCCATGGTCCGACTGTAACAGGCCCCACCTCCTAAGAGCAAGTTCAGCTCGGGAACTCATTCATGGGTGAAGCAATGATGAGAACAGCTCCCATGATGGAGTCAGCTTCCACGTCCACGAGACTTTGGGGACATTTCTTATCTAACCCAAAACAAAAAGTCACATTTTCCCAAGGTTTCTGAAGTGTAGTTTCAACAGAAAAACAGGCTCTGTGGTGACTTTGTGCTAGCTAAAAATGATCCAATTTCAGTTCAAAGAACTCAAAATTCACATACTAAAGCCACAGACTGATGCAGAACTACTCACTGACAATTTAGAAAATCTCAAAAAATCAAACGGAAGTAAAAACTTATCATACGGTTGCACGTAAACGCATCCTTTGTGTCCTTATCTGAATGATATAGTTGAAGAAATTTTTAAAAATTAGAATATCAAAGACAAATATTGCCAGAGCAATATATCTGAAGTGTACAAGAAGGGACAGGCAATCATGCACAGAGGGGATGGCCTTAGTTACAAACCCAGAAGGTTTGTGTAAAGCACCTCCCGGGAAGGAAAGCAAATACGTGTATCGTGCACTAGCAAATACACTAATGGAAACTAGGGACCTCTTGTTTTCTCAGTGAAATAAAGAAAGATCATGATAAGAGGGAAATAACAGAGAAGTAAATGTAGAAATTTTGAGAAGAGAATTTTCAAAATTGTTACCTAGGAAAGTCAAAGAGTAAATGGAGCATTCAAATGTAATATATTCACCTACACATCCATCTTATTTCTCTTGTCACCACGGTGAGAACAAAAGCTGTACCTTATTCAGCTTTGCATTTTAACAGCTTGTACCATGGTAATTCACACTCTTTATTATTAAAACTTGCTAAATTTACTATCATTTCCTTTATAATTCACATAAAGTCTGTTATGATATTAATGTTATGCTAATACTTTAACTTTTCAAGTTTTAAAGGGAAACATAAGAAACACAAAGTTAAAGCAGTAGCATAATACAGCAACTATCACTTTCTAGCTACCAAAAACTGGGTTAGAAATCCATAGGAATAATCTCTACTTTCAAGAGAAAATCGTCAGTTCATCCCTACTTGTCCTAATATTATTGACTTTCTTCATTAAAACATCTTTTAAGATGGAAGTAAATATAATACAAATTGAGCATCCCTAAAGTGGAAACTCAAAATCTGAAATACCCTAAAATCAGAAAGTTTTTGAAGTCCAGTAAGATGTCACAAGTGGAAAATTCCACAGCTGGTCTCATTTGATAGATCATAGCCAAAATACAGGCACACTAAGAACACTGCATAAAATTACGTTCAGGCTATGTGTGGAAGGTATGTATGAAACCTAAATTAATTTCATGCTTTGATCTGAGATTTACTCCATAATATCTCATTACAAATATTCCAGATTTTTAAAAACTATGAAATCTGAAATACCTCTGGTCCCAAAAATTCCAGATTAGGGATTTTCAACCTCCATGAGATTCATTCAAACAAGAATTTAATTATTTTATTAATTCAAAAATATTATAATTTAAAATTGCTCAGAGAAAAATGATGCAAAAACAAAGCTTCTTGAGAAAATACTAACATAAATGTTACATTTTAAAACAATGTAGGAGAACCTGCCATGTTGGGTCAGGGGGGTTCCAACCAGAAGACAACTAGCCTGCCTTCCTGGTGAATGGCGCACAAGTGGCACGAATTCCAGGAAGAGAAAGATCTATGCCTCCCATACACCTACTGGTGCACAGAATCAAGCACCCTCCCCGCTGTAAGCAACCTGCTGGTTCAAAGGATTGGCTAAGTTGATAGCAACTGAGATACATAAAGCAACTAAATGCTTGTGTTGTTTGGTTGATTTTGCGGGCCTGGGCCAGCAGTTTGAGCATCTCTTGGGAGGACAAAAGTATACAGTGTAGCAAATACGGGGGTTCCCTTCTATCTTATCTTTGAGGCCCAATATTGTTCTGTTTTGCTGTTTTCTGATTAATTTTTTTTTTTTTTTGCTTTACTTTATACTCTGTTTTTATTGGTTTTGTTCTGTTTTGTTTTTGGTTTGATTTTACTATACCTGATGGAATGGTCAACTACTGTGAAGATGGCAGGATATACTATGGTAGCTATTGTTTTCCTAGTGTCTTACTTTGAAGATCTGTACCAGTTCTGCTTTGTTTTGATTGACTTTGTTCTGTTATTTTTTTTTTTTTTTGGAATTTACTATTTTTAAAATAAAATTTAAAAAAAAATTTTAAAAATAAAAACAGTGTAATTACGAGAAAAGGATCTTCCAAAGCCACCTATAAATTCTTAAGACTTATTCAAAATAATTTGAATATAATTAAAATCTTAAGAGTATATTACTGTAATTTACCAAATGGGATTACTTTTAATACTGCTAATTCCTAACTGGTTAACTAATGTAATTTAATGAATATTAAATCCTGTGAAAGTCTTAAGATTATTAGCTGATATTGTTCACTCCCAACTAGTGAGAATATCAAAAAACACCTACTTGATACTAACATTTTTCCAATGGATCTGATGGGGGAAATATGTGACCATTAATTTGAGTAATAAATTATTCACTTAAAAGAAAGGCATTGAGTCTTCCTCCCAAAAAAGAAATGTTTCTGTGAACAAAATTAATAAATTGCAAAGCATAATTAAAGCTAACTACATCTGATGGAAAACTCGTCTCACTTAGATGTATTTTAGAACTATGTTGTCAGTTCTACTTCCTGAAACTCTTCATAGAACAAATGTAAATAAAAGAGGCTATAGTAGCACAAAATGGTCTACCCTACTAAGGTACCAACCCTGACACTTTTGAGCAGGTAGTCACAGAGATCTGAATATATTATGTCAATTTACCCTGATACATAATTAACATTAGGAAAGTACAATACCTAAAAGAATGATATTGGCAATGACATAAGCAATAGGAAGAGGGTGAGATCTTGGAAAGCATGTGCTCCACCTGAAAGGACTCAAATGCAGATTTTTAAATACGCTTTAGTAAGTAATACACATAGGCATGTTAAATTACAGAGTCCTAAAATTCAGAGTCCTACTGGACTTTCAAAGCACTCTTCAAATATCACTTGCATCAATGTCTTCCCATGTTCTCCCTTTTAAAATCTTTTTTTTGGCTACTCATGAGCCAGCAAAAGCCACGTGGTTCCCGGGAGGAGAAACAAGAAGCCAATTCACCCTTCCCATGAACCAACCAGCACACAGGCTGGGAGACAAGAACACCTCCCCCCACCCCAAGAACACAGGCTGAGTTGTTAGCAACTGAAGTACAAAAACAACTTAATGCTTATATGGTCTGATTGACTTTGCAGGCCTAAATCCAGTAGTCTGAGTATCTATTAAGAGGATAACCATATGCAATATAGCAAATACTGGGGAATTTCCTTCTGTCTTGTTTTTGAAATCCAATATTGTTCTCACTGTTTTGTTTTGCTTTGTTTTGTTTCATTCAATGTTTTGCTTTGATTGGTTTTATTCTGCTCTGTTTTGTTTGATTTTATTATGTCTGGTGATATGGGCAGCAATTTTAAAGAGAATGAGCCATTATGGTAGCCATTGCTGATTTCCTATTATTCTGTTTTGAAGTCCTATCTCACTTTCACTGTTTTCTTTGGATTGGCTTTATTCTGTTTATTTTGTTTGGTTTTATTCTCTTTAAAATAAAATTTAAAAAGCCAGGCGTGGTGGCGTATGCCTGTAATTCCAACACCTGGGAAGCTGAGGCAGGAGGATCATTGCGAGTTTGAGACCAGCCTGGGCTACAAATTGAGCTCAAGGTCAGCCTGAACTGCATAGTGAGACCCTGTCTCGAAAAGACAAAATGAATAAATAAATTAAATTAAAATAAAATAAAATCTGTATTTTGTTAACCAGGCATAGTAATGTACACCTGTAATACCAGTATACTGGGAGGCTGAGACAAGAGGAAAGATGATCATAACGACAAGCACAGCCTGGTCAACTTAATGACTTAGCAAGATGTTTACTAAAAGAAAAAAACTGCTGGAGATATAGCTCAGTGCAAAGGTTCTGGTCCCAAATCCTACAGCATAGGAAAAAAAAAATCTTTATTTCCTTCACACATCTCCACAGTTCTCTCTTTGGGCATTTATTATATGTCATTCTTGCAAATTTTTGGACTCCTCTGTTGTTTGGCACAGAGACCTTGATTTTAAATTCTCTTAAAACATAAAATACAATGTTTTTCACAAAAACTATACATTTATAAAATCAAATCTAAATTCTTTCCCTTCTGATCTTGTAATCTAGAACAAAATATGAGAAGACCCTGGCCATGGAAACCACATGGCTTACTGATCTCCATCACAGTGAATATTCTTGGTTATAAAGCAGTAAGTACAAGTCTTCCAGAACTATTACGAAAGTAGTAAATCCAAAGTAGATAAATTAAACATTTAGACAATCAGCATCTACTTTTATCATTGAATAATTGCTAAAGTAACTTTGTGAATCATCTATAAAAGAAAACATTCATCTACCTACTTTGAATACTCCTAACGGAAGACTTTTTTCTTAATATAAAGGCCAGAAAAGCTTCTTAAGCTTATTTGCAAGACTGCCAAAGTTCAATAAATAAAAAAGAAAAACCATGCCACAAAAATCTAAACAACTGAACAATGAAGGCAAAGCTCTAAAGAAAACTTTTGAGTCAGTGTGTCAGCTTTAAACCTGAGACAGAAAAGCCTACGCCTTTTAGAAATTTAAAGAAAACATGCAGAGACACAGGATTCAACCTCTGAACTATTCCTCGGAAAAGTAATCCCACAGTGGAACAATAATTTCACTTGGAGTGTGTAGGTGTTTGCAAAATGTGTCCCACTTATTCCCCCTGTGTATTCATACTCCCTTTACAATTTGTGCTCTCTTCTAATTTGGAACTATTTTCCACTCTGTGAATTTGGGTGACTTTTCTGACTTGCTTTGGCTAGTAGTACATAGCAGAAATGACAGTATGCTGTTCCAAGCCCGGACTTCAAGATCCCTTATCCAACTGTGTTCTCTGGGAACCATACTGCTGCCATGTGAGTGAGCCCAGACTAACCTACTGGATCTTGATAGATACATGGTAATGTCACTCCATCACCCATACAATATCCCTGTAACAGACACTGATCTGACTTACAATTGACCCAACACATATGAGAAAGCCCAGCCAAGACCAAAACTATCCAGATGACTTTACACTAAATCGCCAATCACAGGTTTATGAGCTAACCTGTTACTGTGTTAAATTTTTATATCTAGGATAGTTCATTATGTGGCAGTAACTTAATGCAAAGAAGGTGACAGTCTGACAGGAACCAAGAATTGCTGGATGATAAGAACGCTGCCACTAACTGACCAGCCAAGAAGGAACCATGAAAGCAGACAGTGTTTAAAAAAAAAAAAAAAAAAAAAAAAGACCAACTTTCAAGTTGGAACTAACTTAAAATAGATTTTAAAAATAGGCAACCTTTTCTTTATGAAGGAACAAAACCTATACAAATGTTATCCTTTCTTCAAAGCTCAATTCCAATCACATCTCTGTCTCCCCTTAGTATAGTGAGAGTTCCTCCGTTAGTTATGTATAGATGGCAAATTATGTTGGAAAGAGGACTGGACTTTAATCAGTACATTTAAATTCACATTCTGGTTTTATCAGACATATGTCCTTAGGCGCATTCCTTAAATTTTTCAGTCTGGTTCCTCATCTCTTAATTGAAAATTACTAGTCCTCAATCCCATGGGACAGCTGTGAGAATTGAATTCTAAATGTGTCAACATGCTAAACACAATGTGTGTGGAGTGAATTTTGTTTCATTCATTCAGCTTTACTGGATTCCTAACATATATCAAGCTATGTGCTGGACCCTGGGAGAAAGGAAATCATTACTAATGATGCCACACACAATTGTCATCGACAAGTAATTTCTCATGTGTACAGCCCTCCAATCAGCATGAAGCTAGAGATTATGTTTTACATCTCTTCATATTTCCTAGAAGCATGTAGTGCAGCAGCACTGCCTCTAAAGCACAACTGAAGAAGACTCACTTGACAGCTCACATCCATTCCTGCCTCCAACAGCACCTGCACAACTGCTTTGTGACCGTTGCGAGCCGCGAGGTGGAGCGGAGTGTGCTTGCGAGTGTTGCAGCTCATTAAGTTAGGGTGTGCACTGATGATCATTTTCACTACTCGAAGCCGTCCGTAGAGCGCTGCCAGGTCCAGGGGTGTTTCAAGCTTGCTGTTCCTAATTGTAGGGTCGGTGAGTTCTTCTAGGAGAACAGCAACTACTTCTGAGTGTCCATACTGAGCTGCACAGTGTAGGGCAGTTTCGTTCTCATTGTTCTGTTTAAGGCGAAGATACAAAAGACACATTTTCAGAAATTTAATTACTTATCAAAATCTAAACACAGTAATTTATTTATTTTTGTCTTTTTTTGAGACAGGGTTTCACTATGTAGTTCAGAGTGGCCTTGAACTCACTTTGTAGCCCAGGCTGGCCTTGAACTTACAGTGATCCTCCTGCCTTAGCCTCCCAAGTGCTGGGATTACAGGCATGTGCCACTACGCCCGGTTGTAATTTAAAACAGAAGTTTAAGATTAATCTATTTTAGTAAAAGTGCCTAGTTAAACTTTATATTTAAAAGTATTCATCACTCGTTATATCAAAACTATCATTCTTGGGCTAAGGATGTAGTTCAGTGGTAGAGCACTTGCCTAACGTACAGAGTTCTGGCTTCAATTCCTAAAACTGCACTAAAACAAACAAAAAAGTCCTATTTTGTACTTATCACTGTAATATAAAAAAGTAAACTTTCTATCATAGATTCCAACTTCCGAGAAGGATAAATGATTTAGATAAATAGTAAGTGGCCTACTGAGGCCAGATGGCCAGTGTTCTCTGTAGTGTGCATCACGCCTCCATGACATTTGCCAAAGGGGGAGATGAATAACAATTATAACATGCTTCCACAGTCTGGCTTTCCAAAAGACACTTGAGATGGCAAATTCTTGATAATGAAAGATTTATAAAAAGGTTTCTCAGATTAGTTTTCATTATATTTTCCATAAATACAAATCATTGTTTCTTTTGCAAAGAGAACAGAGATACTCTGACCTAAAAGATAATATTATCTTTTCTGAAACATAATTATGAATTGAGAAGTAGACCGAGACTCACCACAGACAATAAGGAATATTATAGTGCTATATGTGTGTTTATAAATGTTTCTGCTGAAAAATCAATGGGATGAGCCAGTGCTCAATAGCACAGTGCCTGCTAGTTCAATTCCCAGTACCAAAAAATAAAAAAATAAATTAAAAAAAAAATCTTGTGATTTTCCTAGAACTTTAAGCAAGGTTTAAAAAACACTGCACCCAGTCACAAAGCAGATTGACTGAGCAGCCCGTTTGGACAGGTGACATAGGTAGGAGGGGATTTATAACAGGAGGTAGAAGGAAAAGTCAAGAGAAATTTAGCAATAAAATATTTAGCAATAAAAATGGAATGATCATAATGCTGTAGAGAAAGCAGCCACCAAGATCAGAGCAAATGCTAGGTACTAAACATAGCTGCATTTCACATATGTTAAATTCATTTAATCCTCATTATGAGATAGACACTATTGTTGTCATTATTCCCATTTTACAGATGAGAAAACTGAGACACTGGGTAATTGAATGATGGGTCTTAGATTATATAGCCATTTAGTGGTAGGACCAGGATTTGAACCAGTGGCCCACACTCAAAGTCAAGCTCTTAATCGCTACACACTCCACCTTCCACAGTAACAGTTATCTAATTTCATTTGCTCAGTATCTAGAAACTTTCCATATTTTCTCTCATTTAACTATTACAACAATTCTTCAAGATTGCTATTATACCTCCATTTTCTGGATGATGAAACCAAGATTCAAAAAGATTACATACATGTCAAAGTCAACACTTACATATCAAAATTCCAGACCCAGGCTCTTTCCACTATACTACACTACCATGTTTTGCTTGGCAAAAAAGATCCACTAGACACAAGTGATCTGAAAGCATTATTTCTAAGGATTGTGCCCAAAATATACCAAATGAGTTCGTAGGAAATATCTGCTTAGATATCTGTTTCTACCAAAACAAATGAATAGAAGGTTCAAACTCAAAACAAATCTTAAGTTCCAGGAAGTAATTCAAGCTCTCTCTGAATGATAGAATGATGCAAATAAGGAAATTGAGAGTTCAGAGTGGAAATCTGAAACACTTAAAAAGAAGAGAGACAAGGGAGGAATAAAAAACTAGGAAAGGCTTCTTACTACTTTTATTGCTGGTATGTACTAAAGGACAGTGTTTGAAAGTCAAATCTGGAAGAAAAGCCTACCCCTTAAAGATACTTAATGAAAAACTAAGATCTGGTAGACTGGAATCCTACTGAAGATACTATTTCTTCCATCATTTGTGGGGAGTCACTATTGCAATTGGTTTGAATGTTTACTAGAACCTACTTCCACATAGACACTGTGTACAGGTTTAGACTCTCTCTGATTTTTAAAATCTGGCTAAGTTTTATGAGCCTGATAAGAAAACCAAGCTTATTATTTTATAGCATGAAAATACACACACAGAAATACACTTCCTGCTGTTTTGTTTTTGTTTTTGTTTTTTGTTTTTTTTGTGGCGGTATCAGGGATTGAACTCACAACCTCACGCCTGCCAGGGCAGGCGCTTAAGCCACTGAGCCAAACTCCCAGCCCTGAGCTGGGAGTGGTGGCACACACCTTTAATCCCAGCACTAGCAAAGATGTGGTAGGTGAAGCGTTGTGAGTTTGAGGCCGGCTTGGGCTACAACGCGAGCGCAAGGCTGGCCTGAGCTACACAGTACGATCCTGCCTCAAAAAAACCAGGGCTGGGAGTTTGGCTCAGCAGCTTACACGCCTGTCAGGCAGGAGTGAGGTTGTGAGTTCAATCCCTAGTGCCGCAAAAAAAAAAAAAAAAAAAAAAGAAATACACTTCCTGAGCGACCCAATATCTTCTTGGTCAGAAGGAAACTGAATCTCATTTTTCAAGCTACAGCACCTCTTTGAGAAAAGAGAAAGGTCAATTATGAAGTAATGATTCCTCAAAAATTTCTCTACTCTTTCAAAGCCCTTAATCTAGGAAAATATGAAAGCAAAATTGAGTGCTTTTTTTTAATAACACCAACTAGAACAATTTAGTCTCAAGAGAAATTATTTTGATTGTTCAAGACCTACTAAGAAGAAAACACTCACAGATTTGTAACCATAACCAACACATAATTGGACTACATCACTGGACACCAAAGTGGGGTACTGTTATAAATGTTGTATACTTGAGTCCACAGTCAATAATGGTCTAAAACATCTAATTTGAAATACATAAGACTATGATGCAGCACTCATTAATAATTATTAGTTGGTCAGTTGGGCATTGTGGCTCATGCCTGTAATCCCAGCACTCAGGAGTCTGTGGCAGGAGGATTGCTGCTAGTTCGAAGCCAGACTGTACTGCACAGCGAATTGAAGGCAGCCTGAACTACACAGTGAGACCCTGTCTCAAATAAATAAATAAATAAATAAATAAATAATAAGTAGTAGTAGTAGTAGTGAGTCTACACAGAACATTCTTAAAATATTTTGAATTCCTTCATTTTTACCAAATGGGTATCCTCTGAAAAATTAAGACACTCCTAGATAGCATGACAAAACTGGCTAACAAAAGCTATTTACCAAAAGACCTTGCTTCAAAGTAAAACATCTAACACAATTTGCATTCAAGTTTCAGTAGATAACAAAGCTCATGTATTTCTGAGATAAGGATCTTCAGAGTTATACCTCAATGTTAAAATAAAGGGCAAAAATGAGAGAAAGGGAAGTTTAAAAATCAGAAGAAAGAAAATAAAAAAAAACAGTTGACAAAAAACAAGAAGAATGTGACTATTATAAAAATCATAATCAGGATGGAGTCCTACTTTGTTTTGCAAAACTATGTCACTTTAAACTAACTAGAATAAGAATAGAATAGAATTATAATAGAACAGGACCTAGACTGAAGTGCTAGCATGCCACTTACTAGCAACAGTGACCCTCTTGATTTCATTACCTTCTCTGTAGACCTCACAATTTGGTTTATATATCAAAGACTAATACAGGAATATTTTATAAACTTTAAATATAAAACACACAACTATTTTTAAAGAAAGCTATACGGTAACTCTTCTTTATCTATGATTTCTGTATCTGCAGTTTCAGTTCATTATGGTCAACCAAGGTCTCAAAATATTAACTAGAAATTTCAGAAATAAACAATTCATAAGTTTTGAATTGTGCACTGTTCTGAGTGGCATGATGAGATCTTGCGCCACCCCACTCCATCCCACCCAGGACAAGAATCACACCTTTGTCCAGTGTGTATCCACACTGTATTTGCTACCCGGTGTCACTGACTAGCCACCTTAGTTAACAGACCAACTGTAGAGGTATCCCAGAGCTTGTGTTCAAATAACCCTTAATAACCCAAAGCACAAGAACACTGAAGCAAAGGAGACACCGGGCATATGACACAGAAGGAAAGATGAACTCTGGTGCTATGTGTCAACACGGCAGGGAATATAGGAGAAAACAGTACACACAGGGTTTGGTCCTATTGTGGTTTCAGGCATCCACTAGGGCTCTCACAGCATATCTCCCATGGGTAAGGGGAGCTACATATCAGTAACCAAAGTTAATTTTCAGAAATCAGAATGAAGTCCTGATTATGATACATAATTTCAACGTCATAACACAGCATATTACTGGTTAAAAGATTGGGCTTTGAATCAAAAAGAAACTGCTCAAATACTGTGTTTCTTAGTGGGTATGATACGGGCAAGTTACTTTATTCCTAAATATAAAGTAGGAATGATAATTAATAACTACTTCATTGGGTTGCCATAGGAGCCTAGTAAGATAATGTAGATACTGTGATTTGGACAAGGCCCAGCATATAGTAAACACTCCATCGCTGATAGGATGTAAGACAACAATACCAATGTACTATTATAAAGGTCCTGCAGCCAGAGAGTCCTGAGTTCAAATCTCAGTTTTAGTCACTCAGTAGCAAGTGCCCTCAGATGAATTATGTGGCTTTACTAAGCCTGATTTCCCCTCTATAAAAATGTGAATAATAATAAGATTTCAGAGCATTATTGTGAGACTTAAATAACATTTTTGCAGGTGAAGTACTTAGAACAATGCTTGGCTTCTCTTTTGTCTCAATAAATGTCAATTACCATATTTATTCTTTTCCTGTATTGCTTAAAAAACATAAACGTTTATAATTAACTAGAACATTCCTGTACCATTCAGAGAGGATAAAAAGAAATAAAGCTACGTAAAAGCACAATTACTTATAAATATAAAATTTTCACATTGGAAACTTTTAGGAGAAATAGCACGGAGTGGGAAAACTATCAGCACTACAGGGGAATATGTTTAACAAAGAAACAAAAATACTGAAAGTATGATATTAAAAATCTCAACAATCATGTCTTAGCCTTTTGGCTAAGATAAAGTGTAAAAATCTCAACAAATTTTCAATTTCTTGCCAATAGAAACCATAACACAAAGGAAGTAAAGTAAAAAAAGAACTTTGAATTTCAACCTCTATGAAAATGTTTTTATAAATGAACTGATCTGTTCGATACCACCAGAAACAAATGTGTTTCTTAAAAAGATACCAAAACAGTTCTATGTCATTGAAAATTTTCAGCTTTCAAATAAGAATGGGTAGTATACATTCTTTTCTTATTTTCATGTCATTTAAAAAAACATTTCATTTGTAAAAACTAACATCCTCTTGCTTAACCTTGTATTTTTTTTTCATTTTTATATCGTTTGCTTCACATTATTCAGACAATTTTAAGAATAACCACCAGATGGCTCATTCCATAAATGAATAAACTTTTACTTTTCTCAGCAAGAGAAGACCATTCTCATAAATTTTCTTTTAGGATGATGTGATGATAAGGATAACTGCATACATAATATTTTTAAAGATTGACTATATTCTCAGTTTTAAAATCTGCATTTTTATAAACTTTAATTATGATAAAATGTTTTTCCTAATTAGTCCTCTCAGTGTTGCATTTGGTTGACAACAATTTCTTCCTTCACTGTGTACAACTAGTGCTACTCTTTATTCTTTAGTCTGCCTTTCAGTCAAAGGTCTATAAAGTCTGCATCCATTTGAACAATACGCTAATTATACTTTATCAGATGGGCTTGCCCTAGAGTAACCTACTTTCATTGATATTGGACAGCTGCCAACCTGCAGCTTAATGCCATGGCTGTAATTCAGTTGTTGGACTGCACGCTGGCTTTCAAATACAGTTTTACAAAATGGGAACAGTAGGGGGCATGCAGAGCTCAAGATGCAGCCATCATACTGCACTAAGAGACCATATTTTACTTTCTAGAATCTGTAGCCTTATCTGTTTTAATACTGGGAACGGCATTCCTTTTTAAATATGTCCATTATATGTAATATACACTTTATAATCTTGCAAATACTTTGATTTACTTCTCAGTTTCACACTGCCATGTGGCATTTTGCTCAATTTACTCTGCGTGTGTGTGTGCGTGTGTGTGTACAGGAAATTTTTAACTTAATATGTGATTACCAACTGTATATGCTGCCTTCTGCATTTTGATTAGTAAAAAGTGTACTTAACTGTGAAAGTGCTATGTAAATGGCAATACATTATGCAAATGATAGCTATCATCATTGTTTTAGCATTTAAAATTTTATTAAGGAACACTCTAATTCTCATTACAAATGTGAACGCTGTTCTATCTTTAAATATTCAACAGCTATAAAATGGATGATTATGTAAGACAGGCAAAAATATTACAACTACTTCCTTTATGTGGGATTTTCTCATTATCAAAATATCTTCACAAGTGCCCAACTTAGTGCTGTGCATCACATCTATACACCAAAGAAATTTTCATATTTCTCCTTTAGGAAATTCAGCAGTAGAAAGGTTCTGGCAAGGTACAGATAAAAATAATCAATTTTTCAAGTATGGCTTTGCCTTTGCAAAACTCTAGAGTAAACTACAGCATGAACAAACATTTGACAAGTGCACCTGTTCATTGACTCTGGAATGTGATGGTCCCTGATGAATAAGAATCTTCACAATTTCCACATCTCCTTTCCAGGCAGCCAGATGAATAGGAAAATAACCTTTGTTATCTGCTACGTTTGTTGATGCCTCATACTGAAGTAGTTTGAGAACTATATCCCTAAAAAGGAAGAAAAAATAAAAGAACACAGCAGAAAAGAAAATATGCTGAACAACACTGATTTCATTAGGCAGATCACTATGAAAGTATACTAGATGATGGCTAGTAATTTAAAGCAATCATACAGGGTATTAAATTATAAAATTGATTTTAAGTTTGCCTATTTGACAAGCTATTTTACTTACCTAAAAAACAATCACCACCACACATTCATGTGTAAACACACACACACATGCACACCCATCTGACTAACCAATAAAACATTATGTTTATTTTTTGCAGCTCTGGGGATGGAACCCAAAGCTTTGCACCAAGCAGTTGTTCTACACTAAGCTACATTCCCAGCCCCAATGAAGGCACATAATAGAATTTATGCATGCAAAGCATATCTCACTTCATTAAAATAAAAAGAACACTTCCTTTCATTTTTTTTAAAAAATAGATTATTTCCAGGCAGCCTATATCTGAAATTTAGCCTGAAAGAAAAGTAGAAACCGGGGGTGGTGGCACACATAATCCCAGCACTCAGGAGGCTGAGGTAGGAGGAGCGTTGTGAGTTCGAGGCCCGCTTGGGCTACAACGTGAGTGCAAGGCCAGCCTGAGCTTCATGGTGCAACCCTGCCTCAAAAAAACAGGGCTGGGAGTTTGGTTCAGTGGCTTAAGCGCCTGCCCTAGCAGGTGCAAGGTTGTGAGTTCAATCCCCACTGCCGCAAAAAAAAGAAAAAGAAAAGTAGAGTTATAAGGATATTTTCTGTTTACCAAAAAAAAGGCATAATAGAAAGGAACGTTTTTGGAATTTATATATTACTCCTATAGAGAATTTGAATAAGTTACTTACAATGCATATAAAAGAGAAAATTAGTCAAGTAGAGGTAAAACCTGAAAAGCTAGATGTATTACTACCTCAGGGTTAAAAAAATTAGTAACTTCTCAGCCATGGCACACAACACACTTTGTGTATTATCCATAATTATGTGTTCCCCTTTCTCTTCCAAGCAAGAAATGATTTCTGGAAGGAAATGCATTTAAGAGACAAGTCCCACAATTAATGCAATTTCAACACATACTCAATATTCCTTATCTATAGGATTCTGTATTCAATCCTCAACAGGTTTTCAAAGCAAAGATCTTAAAATGAAATATGCAATCTCATGAGGAATTAATTAATAATTATTAGTGTATATTATATTGAATTTTGTATAGAACAATCAAAAATAATAATTACAAACCAAAATTATGTTTTCATTTAGGTGCATTTAAGAATTGTAACAATTTACTACACAAAATCTTAGACACATATATACATACAATCACATACACAACCACATTATATACTATAGTTATTTCTTATATAATGAATCACCAATGTGGAAAATGCATGTAAAAAAAAGATTTAAAGCTAAGTTTTTCATAAAATCAGACCCTGTAAGTAACAAATGAGAAAAGTTGCAGGAAGCTTGACTAGAAGCAGTTTGAACTTTGATAGCTTACATGAAAAATAGGCACAACAACAATATAAAATGATAGTAAATGGTAAAACAGACTGTCTAAAATGTGCCCAAACACTGGACTTGGTTATGCATGTATGAAATCATGATGAAAGAACAAAGAATATCTCCATAAACATTTAGGAAGTTCCAAGGAGTCTCAAATTTTCTAATCATAAGATTTCTGAGAAATTCAAAACCAGCATTATTTTACAAGTTCTGAGTTTGAAGATTTGGATTTGAGTTCCATCTAAGCAAATTACCTAACTCGGTGACCCTGGAAAAATTATTTAGACACATTTTTTCTTTTGTGTATAAGATACTATAACAATACTACCTTCTACTCAGGACTGATAACAGCATTAAATGAGATGACAGAAATCACTTGACAAACAATAAAACACTACACAAATATTACTATTGGTTCAAGAAAAAATAAAAACCTTTAGGTGAAAATGCATAGAGAAAATCACCTTAGCAAAAGAGAATCTGAAAATCAGAAGCAAACTTAAGATTATCCAGTCACATGGTTCTCCTTATATCTGCCACATAAGAGTTTTTACATAGAGTTTCCATTCTGAGATAAGCAAACAACTACAATGAGATAATGAGGATTCAATCAATAGCTCTGAATAACAAGATCAGCTAAGAACTAGATTTGGCTTGAAGCCCCAGCTCAAGTCTATTATTCACTAACTTGGTTACCTTGAGCAAATCAAATAACCTGCATCCCCCTTTCAGATATTGCTAATACAGAATTTAGAGATTACAGCTTGTTACCTGTTTCAAAGCGTTCTGGGATAAATCAAATGAGAAAGACATGACTGTAAAATCACATACAATCAAAAAGCTATTCTCAAGGAAAACTGTTGCAATGATAAACAATTTCAGTAACTTTCTTAACTGAAATATTTCAGCATTTAAAAGGTAAAGTAAGCCGGGCGTGGTGGCGCACGCCTTTAATCCCAGCACTCGGGAGGCTGAGGTAGGCGGAGTGTCGTGAGTTCGAGGCCGGCTTGGGCTACAACGCGAGCGCAAGGCTGGCCTGAGCTACACAGTGCGACCCCGCCTCCGAAAATCAGGGCCAGGAGTTTGGCTCAGCGGCTTATGCACCTATCAGGCAAACGTGATGTTGTGATTTCAATCCCCGGTGCTGCTAAATAAATAAATAAAAGGTAAAGTAAGACCCACAGGAAACTGGTCAAACTACCTGAATCTTTGAACGAAGATTTATTCTACTATAAAATAGGTTTCTTCAAATTAAAGATAATTGTGAGACAGATTTTCATCTCATTTCTTAATCCCTGTGAAAGTTAAAAAATCCAAACCTTGTTCCCCTAGAAAGCATTTATTTCTGCTATGATTTTGATACAGTTTGTGCCCTCTAAAGATTCTGTGTTGAAATTTAACCACTGTTGTAAAGTATTAAGAAGGTGGAAAGCTAATCAACTATGATAGTTAGAGACGAAGCCTTTGGGAAGTTATCAGGATTAGATAAAATCATCAGGGTACAGTCTGTATGATTAAGTGTGTTGGCTTTATACGACGAAAGGCAAAGAGCTCCCAAGAGACACACGGGCGCACATGCCTGCTCCCTGTTTCTGGCCATGTGATTCCCTGCTCCACCTTGGGACTCCACCAGCAAGAAGATAATCAGCAAGTGCGGGTCCTACACCTTGGGCCAGAACTGTAAGCTAAATAAGCAACTTTTCATCATAAAATTACCAGTCCTCAGGGTATTTCATTAGAGTAATGCTAAAATAGACTAATATATCTTTCAAAGGGTAATAAGGAAAAACTGAGAGGATAATCAATTCTATTTCCTTTTACTCTTAAACCACTAAGAATTCCATTTGTTCCTAGGCTCAAATTTTACTGACATTTTCTAATATTATGTACGATAGGCATTCATTCTTTTTCATCAAGAATATTTATGATACAGTGGGGAAAATAATGCCTGTTTTAAAAAATGGCTTACCAATCATTTGTGTTATGTAGTACTACTACCATCTAATATCTAAATCACAAAATAATAATCTGGATATTTGTGAAACTGTCTTTGGTAAGCATTAAGATCCTAACTAAATATTATTTAAATTTTCATTAAAATAATGTATTTTATTAGATTTGCTTGTTTTTAAATTTAAACTTAATTTCAAATTTTTATTCATGTGGAGCTCTACCTGTTTTGCAAAGATATCAGCTAAAGAACTGACTGAGATCAGACTTTCAGTATAAAAATATATTTTTGAAATATAAAGTTGTATCTCTAATCAAACAAGTACCTATCAGTTTTATTTAATCATAAATACAATAAGTTATTAACCAACATGCTGTCATTAATCTTTCTTATGATACAACCATGTTAAATGAACTAGAAAGGCCTTTTTCACCTAGGATCATGAGGAACAAATTAAACTTCAGGTACCTTCTATATTAGCTAAATCAGGAGATGGCCAGGGATAAGAACTTGACTGGCAAGTGCAAGGTCCTAAGTTTGATTCCCAGTACAAAAAAGCTTAGCTAAATCAGAAGAGTAGTCAACACTAAAATATCAACTCAGTATTATTACTTTTTATGTTTATTTAGGTTGAACAATTAGTCTTCTGCAGAGGTATCACAAAGTGAACGAAGACATTGACAGTGCTTAGCTACTTGGCATGAAACCTTAAATTATATTGCTAGTCAATGTCTGTAGAAAAGCAAGTAGCAAAATACTGCCTATATCTTAAACATAAAGTAGCAATATTTCTTGTATCCAGCATATGAAAATTTTTAAATGCTCTAGGGTTGGGGCATAGCTCACTGGTAAAGTATATGCTTAGCATAAGTGATATCATGAGTTTAGTCCCCAGCATAGGTTTATACAAAAAAAAGTTCTAAAATTCTGAAGTAAATATGGTTGATGGAGATCACAGGAAAAATAATTCCATGTCCCAAGAGTAAAACAAAATATCAAATTAAATTTATTAATGATCCAATTTAAATGGTTTCAATATTATATAGCTTGAAACTAACATATGTAAATGCAGGACAAATAGAAAATCTGGAAGTTTTGATTCTTGCTGCTACACTCAATTTTTATTCATTTCTGGGAGATGTAAATGCATTTCTGATTAATATGAAAAATCTTCCAAGAAGGTTAGTACATCTTTTGAGTAAAATTAAATTGGAAAAATCAACATTCAAAAGTCTACCTCAATAGCAAGATTCTCAGTAATTAAATCACAGACAAAAAAATGTTTACTTTCTCAACTTCATATGGTTGAAGAATTAACAATCTAAAAAAAAACTCCCAAATTCAATATTGCTGTTTTAAGCTTAGATTTTCTTAAACTTTTTACTTCTCTTACTTAAAAGAAATAAATAAAAGTTGCAGATGTGCTCAACATGATCAAAACTACATTTCATTTTCTGACTGAAGCTTCTTTACATACTGAATTCACTGTCATATATTTTAGATTATAGAGTAAATGAAAGTAAATTTTAACTACTTCATATCCTTATCCAAGAAAGAACTACTCAGACAAAAAATGTTGTTAGTTATTCAAACAGCAACTTGAAATGCCAGATTATACCTCTCTCTTTCTCTCTCTCTGTCTCTCTCTCTCTCTCACCATTTTGTGGTACTAGGGGATCAGACTCACAGACATCCTACCATTGCCCAGACTGCTGGTAAACTTGCAAACCCTCTGCCTCAGTTTCCTGAGCAGCTGGGATTAAAAGTGTGCTCTATGGTACCCAGGAAGATTCTAGAATTCTTAGTTAGAATAGGTATGCTTCTTTCATTAAGAGAAAGAGACAGAAATAGACACACACACACACACACACACACACACACACACACAGATAGCACAAATCAAAATTACAAGTTACTTAGTGTCTGGATTCTTGACTCAGTGTAATACACAATTTGTTACCGATAGTGGGGTATAAGAAACATTAAACACTGAAAATAAAGTAAGAAGACAAAATATTTGAAATCCCACATATATGTAAAAGTATACATATTTCAAAGATACAAAAACAATTTGTTGATACTTTTCAAAACAGCATCCAAGAGTCACAATGCAGTCAATAATTTAATAAAATAAGACTTAAGAAAAATAAGAAGCAATTTTTTAGATAGAGAAGGAGTAAAATGAAATAGAAACATACAGGCTGAGTGAAAGTAATAAGATTTTTATTTTAAAAAAGTGGGGAGGGAGCTAAGGGAGTAGCTTAGTGGTAGAGAGTTTATCTAGCATGCACAATGCCCTGGGTTCTACGCCAAGCACCAGAAAAAGGGGATGGGGTAGGGGGACAAAAAGAAGAAAGGAAGAACAAAAATTCAAGAAGAAAATGGAAAGAGGAATGGAAGGAAGCAGGAAGGTGAAAGAGGTAGGAGGTCAAGAGTGAGAAGGAAGGAAAAAGAGTGAGAGGGAAGAAGGAAATGAAGTAAGGTGTGAGGAAAGAAGGGAGAAAGGAGGGAGAGAGAGACGAAGGGAAGAAGAAAGGAAGGGAAGAAGCAAGGAAGCAAAGCAGGCAAGCCATTCAAAAAAGAAGTGATTCGAATTTGTAGCAGAAGCACATGAAACAATCAGTCCTCCACATGTTAAAGAAGAAAACAAACTGATAGGTCTTCATACTATCTCGAAATAATTTGGGCTTTCTTCTATTACTTGCAGGTAGTAACTTTCTAATCTTTAATTACAAATGACCTAGGAAATCTCCAATAGGGTATAATTTCTATTGTGTCCAAATCTAGATAATTGAAATCAAGTTGTTCAATATGAAATAAAGCATTTCAGGTACAAAATTTCCATTTCTGTAGTAATTACTATTGATAAACAAGGGAACTCAATAATATGTGCAACATAGGAAGAAACGGGTTTAATTTACAATGTGATGAACTTAGGCTGTACACTGGGACAAAGTAAAAACCTGTATTTAATGAAAAAATAAACTACAGAACACAGTAACGTTCCTTCCCAATCTGAGTCCATAAATCTTAGCCTAGAAATCATAATGTCCAGGGAAAGAATCTAGAGCAGAGGGAGTCAAAGAACCACGCTACCTGTTAGGGCCACTTGGGAAAAACACAACATAATCGATTGTTAATTACCTAGGCTGAGTGAGAATAGCAAAGGCAAAGAAAAGAAATACCATTCTTTCCTGATTCTGATGACATTATTTTCTCCTTCAAATATTGTTTTTACTTAAGCCAACACTAAATTAGCATTCAATGAGAACATACCACGTGATGACATCAGCTGTAGCCCAGAAGTATATAATGTGACAGAGAAAAGCCCAAAAGAGCTTAAGCACAAAAGAAAGATAATGTGGAATATGCATAAAAGCACAAATTTATATCTTAAATACTTAAGTTATAGGTACGGTCCCATCTTAATTATGTAAGTGGCCACTATGTTACTTATCCAGAATGGCTTTGTTTCTCCACATATAAAATGAGGGAGGTAAATGAAATTGCATAAAAAACATAAATGATCTCCAGTTGTAAAAGTTTATAGATAATTTAAACATTAAAAAAATCAAGAAATGGGCCAGAGATTTAGCTCAGCGGCATAAGCACCTGCCTTGCAGGCGTGAGGTTGTGAGTTCAATCCCTGGTACCAAAAAAAAAAAAAAAAATCAAGAAATATATGCTATACATTTAAATCCAAATTCCATATTTGAGCCATAAATAATACAGAACACAGAAAAATCATTAAATGCTATAATTGGAGGGAGAAATGAAAACTATTCAATGTATTCAATGAACTGAGGCCTAGAGATGTTAGGAAAATGGCCTAAGGACATAAAACTAGCATGAAACTAGATGGAGAACCAGGATTAGAATTTTCTTCCTTTTTTGAAGCCTATAGAATGACACTGAGTAAACTCTTACTAGAAAAAGTTACAAATAAAAGATAAATGAGATCTGACAAAAGCAGCAATTCTAAATCTCACAAAGTATCTATAATAAAGGGACCTTAAAAGGTATCTAGTCAAATCCTGCCTATGATAATCTTAAGGACTGCCAGTCAATCCCTTTAGATTAGCTTCACTTTGAAAATTGTAAAAAAGAAAAGAAAAGAACAAAATTTATGCAACGAGCTAAGAAAAATAACATCCTAATAGTTAGAACTTCATAGGCTTTCCTGTATAAATCAATCATGTTCAGTAAATACTTCACTGAAAACTGAGGGATATAAATGCTAATCCACCTTGGAACCATATCATTTTAAAATGTGCTTAAAATACCAATCTGTGAAAACACAGTAAACTAGGATAGCTCAAATGGTCAGGCCCTAGATAGTCTGCCCTTTAGATGTGATAAGAGTTTATCCTCCTAACCAAAACTAAGAAATGTGGTATTATACTGAGTCCACAATTAAGACAAAAAATGTCATGGTGATAAATAATGACAAAAGATAGTAAACTTCTTGCAGTGAGAGCTTTATGGCCATAAAGCTTAAAATCACAGACAAGTTCTTTTTATCTCGGATCACAGAATAAGATAAAAATTAGGTGGGAAATCAAAAAGAACTGGCATTTTAAAAGTAGTAACTACCAAATCCAAAAAACAAAAGTAAAATGAAATGATCCAGATCTGGCAAGACTACTTGGATCACTCGTGTGAAGAAAACACACACACACACACACACACACACACACACACACACACGGGAGAGATACCTGAAGATGGTCATTTTTCTTCTAGTGGGAAAGGACAGAACATCTCAGTCACTCAAAAACTAAACCGTTAGGTTACCTACTTAAAATACTGATTATATAGTAGCAGTTATGGTTACACACTCTTTTACTTCTCAAAATGAATACTATCACATTATTTGGAAAATAATTCTAGAAGTATAAGTTCACTATTGACAAATTTAAAAACAGAAAGATGATCATGAATAACAAAGAGGAAGTATTTTAGCTAAATCTTAAGAATTCTGGCGTGTGTGCCTGCCTGGTTGTGAGTTCGATCTCTGATACCAGAAAAAAAAAAAAAAAGAATCCTGAAGTTGCTCATGTAAGTGCCCAAGGCTTATAATACCATGACTTTATTAAGAGTTTACTGTTAGCCAATATTTTATGGTGGGTGAGTATAGGTAGATGCCACAAAAGGTAGGAGGGTGTTGTCAAGTGATTTCATCCTTTTCTTTCTCCAAAGCTACATATGACCAACATGGTTTTGACACTTCTTCTATCCTTTCTGTTTGTTATTTTATTATTTTTGAGCATTTGTTTTTGTTTATACTGTACACAATCCATCATCCTCAATAACATTCCTACCCAGTTTGACTTACCATTTGCCTCTCCAAATTCACCTAAGACCAATGGACTCATGCAGCATGAGAAAGGTATCATCGGATGTAATTAACACCATTACATGTAACTAAATGCACAAGGATTCCAGTCCAAATAAGCGGCACTTACTTATGTCCATTTAAGGCTGCGTGGTGTAAAGCAGTGTAACCCGAACTGTCTGTGCAGTTCACATTGGGGCCTCGCCAGATGCTGCAAATGAAGCACAATCGCAGAGTTAACTGTTAAGCAGAATCGTGCTTTGGAAAACAAAAAGAAGCCTGATAGTCCCACAGCCAGCAGTATGTTGCATTAGTCATGTAGAAAATGATTGCCATCTTTCATGCTTTCTCCTCAGAATAACTTCATTTATTTGATACAGGAAAATTAATAGGAAATGTAACAATCTTCAAATATTAGTGGATTGTGTCCACTGTCATGCATTCATGTTCAGATCCCTGTTATTTCTGTTATTACTTAAAAAGTAAAACTCAGATACTATATTCTCTAGCAAAGAAAAAAGATTTATGTTTCCTTCCTCCTCCTTTTCAATACACTCCGAGATGGCAGTGATTTATGTAACTTATAACACATTTTTACATTATGAAAAAAATAAAAACTCTAATTGATGTTCTACTGCAACCAAGAAAATGTAACTAATATCTCATACTTGAAAATAAAATTGAAGATTTGGACTACTGTAAACCATAAGAAGATTCTCACAATTTGCAGTTATAGATTTTACCGTACAGTATATTCAAGATAATGTGACTGTATAAAAGAGTCCATTTTATCCTTGAACATTACAATTCAAGAAATTATTTTAAGCTTTTGGAAAAATAAAGCATTGAAAGACACATTTCTAAAAGTACAACAAGCAAATGATTTCATCTCATGTTCAGGATGATACTAAAATTATCCAAAATATTATCTAATGACAAATGAACTCATATTCACAAAATATTTATTGTACATTAATTTTAGTTCACATATTAGGACAGGCACTGAGAGCACAAAATCGTAAGTCAAGGTTCTTCTTTCTAAGAACATAGTTTAATGGAAAAGACACATACATGAACTAATAATTTAAAAGGACTAAGATAATTAAGGTACCAGTGGCCACAAACTATCACTGAGAGGAGAATAAAATTACTCCTAGTGAGAGATCGTGACAAACTTAAACTAAGGAGAGATAATGAAAATGAGTACAATCGCTAACTCAGGGTTTAATGAAAAGAAAAAGCAACAAGATACCATGATCAATGGGAGAAAGATGGGAAAAAGAAAGCAGCCATCTACAGTGACTCAGATTTCAGGCTTTGACAACTGAAAGCAAAAGGAAAAATTTGGGTCACACTGAAGTTTCAGTCTCTTACATACCTAAAGTAATGACTTCCAGAAGACTATGAAAATATGCTATTTAGTAAGTAAGAGTATGGTTGTCAAGTTAGGCTACCTGGGTTTAAAACTTTTCACTGGGGATTGCTGTGGATGGAGATATCCAAAATTGAAGTCCTCGTTAGCAAAATGGAGATGATAATAATAGTGCTGCTTTATAGTGCTGTTCTGAGGATCAAATGAATCAATATCTACAAAGCTACAAAAAAAGTACTAGAACACAGTAATAGTATCTATTATTAAAATGTAAAAAGACAGGAAAACTATGCTAACACTAATCAAGAGAAAGCTGAATGACTGGGCTGGGAGTATAGCTCAGTGGTAGAGCCTTTGGCTAGCAAGAGGAAGACCCTGGCTTTGATCCTTAGAATCACAGGATGAGAAACAGTGAGACAGACAGGCAGGCAGGCAGACAGACAGACAGACAGAGACACAGACACAGGCACAGAGAGACAGAGACAGGAAAGAAAAAGAAAAACAAAGATAATTTTATTTGTATAGATTTCAGAGCAAAAATGTTCATAGAATATAGAAGGTCATTTCATAATGATAAACAGGATAATTTGTCAGAGGAAATAATACTACTAATATTTTTGCAGATAAAAAAGAATTTCAAAATACATGAAGCAAAAAGTGACACACCTGCAAAGGGAAATATACCTATCCACCAATATTTAAAGACTTAAACACCCATTTTCTCAATAATTAATAAGGAAACAGAAAAATCAGTAATGGTATATAAGGCTTGAATAATACTATCAACCAATGTAACCTAGAAATTTCAGCATACTCTACCCAGTAACAGAGGAATACACATTCTTTGCAAGTGAAGTTAGGAGATTTTCCAAACATAGAATATTTTGGAATACAAAACAAGTCCCAATGTTTTATAATTATAGTGTCTACTATAATTACTCACATCATACAAAATATGTTCTCTAACTCTACTGGAGTTAAATTAGAAATCAGCCACAGAAAGTATTTGGAAAACTCCTATATTGGAAACAAGTTTAATCCACAAGTCAAATAAGATATCAAAAAAAGGAAAATGGCAAATTTTGAACAAAAAGGAAGAAAACATCAAAACTTTTCAGATGCGCTAAAACATACCTAATGGAAAATTTATAGCACTAAAACAACAATATTAGATCCAAAGAAAAGTCTCAAATTGATGACTTCAGCTTCCAAACAACTCCACTTTTTGGAACTGATTCATATTAAATAAAAATACTAACACACAGACCACAAACCAAAATGTTCACTATAAAATTTTAATAGTATAAAAGAAAAAACTCACAAGTGCTTTCCCAAAAGGAAAAAATTAACTAACACTGATCAGCATTATGGAATATTATACAACTATTACAATACATAGCTTTGATCTATTTGCACTGACCTTGAAAGCTGACCAACACACATTAAATAAAAAACTCAAACAGCAGAATATTTCACATGTATTAGCTAAATACTTCACATGTATTAGCTCATTTATACAAACTATAAGACAGATTTATACAACTATGAGATAGATATTCTCATTGTTCCCATTGTACAGATGAGAAATGTCTAATAACATGGAAAAACACATGGAAAAAGGCATTACTCATTCTCTGAATGTTTGAATAGTTGAAATTATCATGTATTTCTTTAAGGATAAAATACTCAGAACAAAAAGGCAGGATTGCTCCACATTGTGAAGAGCCTCATAATATGCCAAGAAGCTTAGACCTTATTCTGCAGTCAAATTAAAGCTAAATTGCTACCAGAAAGATATATATTTAATATATATTTAATTTATTTAATTTCTGGCATGATCAGGTCAGTATTATAAAATGAGAGTTGTTGTAATAGCTGGAAGGTGAACAGAGTGAGACAGACAGGTTAATAGCTTTAACAGGACAGGCAGAAACAGAAATCTTAACTAATGGAGATACAGTGTGGATAGAGAGAGAGGAGGGAGGAAATTCAAATACGAAGATACGTCTAAACCAAAACCTGTAGCTGACAGCGTCCCTATGTATAGGCTAAGACTAAGAGAATGACTGGGGTTTCTACCATGAAGGAAATGCACGGATGATGAGGTATCTCCACTGGAGAGAACTGACTGCAAGAGCAGTGTGGAACTCTATGTTACATGTAATACCTCAGGCAAAGGATGGAAAGAAATGAGAAAATACTGCAAATTAACTCATGTATTTTTAAATTTTTCTGCATGTTCTTAGACCTTATAAATATTTAGTGCATGACAATACTAATATTTATAACTAAAATAAGATTCAAGGTCTTTATATTTCATTTATTCATATCATCTAGTACCCTATTATCAAGAAAAATTAATTATATTAAGAGCCTGAAAAAGTCTCCAATGACTGTCTCCCAAGAAGAATGGATATGGACACATCTTTTTTTAAACAAGGAGGTTCAAAATAGAAACAGCACACACGCGCGCGCGCACACACACACACACACACACATATTCAACTACAACTATTGACAGAGCCTGCAGGCACATATCTACATACCTACATATCCACAGAACATTCACACACATTCAGTGGAAACACTGAATAAACCAGGCCCAAATCCTCCAATCAAAAACTTAATTTAAAAAAAGAAAATTTGATGTTTAAAAGCTCAAATTTGGAACTAATGGTCTGCTTTCTTCTAAATTTTTGTACTATATTATTACTCCCTTTACACAAACATAATCTTCAAAGTTAAACAGAAGGATCTAAGATTAAATCTTGGTTAATTTGAATTTGTTTTACAAAATGCAGTGTCTACCATTAAGAGATGCCTTTAAAAAGTTTAAAATGCTCATTACTCTTTTTTTAGCTGGGAATGGAATCTGGGGCCTTATGCACAGTAAGCAAGCACTCTGCCCCTGAGCTACACCCTCAGCCTGACTGTACTTTCTGTAAAGACAATCCATAAATCTTTGGTCTTACGCTAATACAAATGTAAATGCCATTTTCCATTTCTACTTGTCAATATTTTAAAATACTTTATGTGAGAATTATTGCCCAAAATAGATGCTAAACCCTCAATCACCAAAGATTTCATTTCCCGTGTATATTATCAGTACTAATGTAACAAATCAGATTAGTATGTTTTAGAACAAATATAAACCAATAAGTTTTCTACTCAACTTTCAAATAACCTGGCAATTCATCAGTATAATATTTTATCCCCTGAGCTTTTTAACACTTTATTAGAACATATTAATTGTACAGAATAACGGGGTTTTGTTGTGACTTTTCATACATGCATATAATATACTTTGATAATATCTTCCCCTTATTGGTTGAACTTTCACATATTAAAGAAAATGATTCATACATAAAATGTAATACTCAGTTTCTTGGGCTAATAGCCACATGTATAGCAAATAAGACTTAAGGCACAGCTACTCCACAAATTGATCCTCATTGTACCCTCCACCAATCTATGGGGAAATCCATCAGAAAAAACAGAAGCCAGTGTCAGCTTCTGTTGACTCCTGACACATGAGATGATGGTACGGCAGGAGACATGGAGGTTCACACAGAGTTTGCATCTAATGCCTCAGGCAGGGTCAATCTCTCATTATAGGAATGGCCTTCTGACAGTTCAGATAATTTCAGCAAAAGAAAACAAAGTCTCTCTTCTTTTCAATTTGTACCACAGTCATTTGCTTCCAGGTTTAGATGACCTTGATGCATACTACTGAACACTACAAATTAAGTCCTCATCTCTATAATGATGATACAATTTTATTACCACAAGCTAAAAGGGTCAAATGAGTCTGTAGCATCGCTGTTGAACAGAAATACAATGTGAGCCACACAGGTAAATTTAAATTTTCTAGTCACCATATGAAAAAGTTAAAAGGCAAAATTTTTCTTAATGCATTTTATTTAACCTAGCATATCAAAAATGTTGTTTCCAAAGAACAGTTTCAACACACAATATAAAAAATATTGGAGTTGTTTACATTCCTTTTTATACTGTTTTTTAAATCAGTATTTTACATTATGCTATACTGCAATTAGAACTAGCCACATTGCAAGCCTGATGATAGCCTGATGTGGATGGTAGTGATCATATAAAACAAGATAGTTCTATGCAATTATTCCTAGGGAGGAAGGCTAAAAAAGATTAACTCTAAAAATGCAAAATGCTTTCTAAAAATAACTGAAAACACTGGTTTTATAAACAATAAATATTCATTTAACTGAGTCATGATTTCTTCAATTTTGAGCAAAAATAAATAACAGATCTAGTATATAGAGTTATACTGTCACTGGATGAGGTCCAAGGAGATGCCCCCAAACAGGAGACAGGAACTTAACTCTCGCCCCCCACACTCCCATGAGGGTAGTTTGCTGACTCTCGTCACAGAAAATCATTTTAGGACATGTCATTGAGAACCACAAGGTGGATATATTAAGCAGAATCAAAGAAGTACAAACTCAGGAGTGTGAACACTTGAAAGTGACACATGCTATACATAGTTCAGGGCTGGGGGTATTTAGGTGGTCTTGAGGGTATCTTCAAGACACATGATACAGGATGGGTATTTGTGGGATGTGTATTCCTAGTGGCTGTTAAGTTAGCCATCAGTGAGCCAGTTTACAATGCAAACCATCTACAAGTGTTTCAAGTTTAGAGATATAGTACCTAATTGTTAGTTTTGTTAGTGCTTTTTTTTTTTCTTGGCAGTACTGAGAATTGAACTCAAGGTTTCTAAATTTTGTTACATCCCCAGACGTCTTTTATTTTGAGACAGGGTCTTGCTATTAATGACTATTAAGTTGCTCAGGCCAGGCTTGAACTTGTAATCCTATTGCCTCATCCTCCCAGCTGTTTGTGGTAATTTACAACAGCAGCAATATGGAAGTAATACAGGTGCTTGTTATAATAATACCTCCAAAGCATGAGACATTCAGAATTTTTCAAATACTTGGGAATCAAGGGTAGCATGAGCAATAATACCTAAGCAAAAAAAAAAAAAAAAAAAAAAAAAAAAAAAAAAAAAAAAAAAAAAAAAAAAAAAAAAAAAAAAAAAAAAAAAAAAAAAAAAAGGAAAAAAAAGAATACATAAGCAAACCATGGAATGGGAATATACTACATGCTAGAAAGTATGCAAAATTCTCCTGTCCATTGCCTTACTTAACCTTTACAACAACTTCTGAGTTTTCAAATGAAGAAATGAAGAGCAGGAAAGTAACTCACCAATGATCATGCAGCTACATAATGTACCACACTGCTTGATTCCAGAGCAGATGACTGAGCATGATGTGGTCACATTTCAGGGAATATCATCTTTGTAGAAAAGTTCTCTGCTCTCTTTCTCAATAGAATAAAAAGACACTCATTTGATTTTTCTTCCCAGGGAAAGGAAGACCCAGAAAAAGATGCAGTGTTTGCCTGAAGGAATAACTGACCAACAGAACACATGTTGGGACATTCTCTTTGTTTGACCTAACCTAGAACTACCAAAATTAAGGCAAGACAGGAAAGGAGGAAGCAAGATGGCCAAACACTTCCTGGTCAGAAAGTGCAGTCTCTAAATTGTCTGGAGTAAGGATCCTTCCCAGACTGAGAGAAGCCTGAATTGGGGCGGCAAAGGGTAGAAAAGACATACAGCCATGAGCTGGTCATCAATCAGTGCAGCAGGAGGCAAACAAGCAAGAGAAGAAAACAACCTGAGGCTACCTGCTGGGTGTGACAGCACCTATCAGTGAAAGGCTATGGACAAATTTGCTTCTTGAGTAAGGACAAAGAGAAAAAGGTCAGAAACCTTGCAATGGGTGGTCACATCTTTTATTGCCTTTGCTCTCCCTCCTTCCTGCAGTGTAGTGGGGTGGGGAAGTCAGAGACACAGGGAACAGGAAGGGAAAGGAGAAGAGAGCAGGCTATATGTTCCCTGCCATACCAAGCCGGTAATGCAGAGAAAGAAAGTTTTTAAGGAATCACACTATTGAACTTTTCAAATGGAAAGGACCAACGAAGCTGAATTACTTAAACTACCACATAACAAGACCTATTACAAATCAACAGCTAGCATAGGAACACATAAATAGATCCATGGAACAGAAGAGAGCCCAGAAACAGAGCCCAAGCTATACAGTTCCTTCATTTGGGACTAGGATGACAAAGAAATATAGTAAGGCAAGAAAGATCTTTCATTAAATAATGCTGAGTAAATTTGATAGCCATGAAATAAGTATCAACCCCTACCTTGAGCCATACACAAAAACAAATTCTACTTGGTTCACAGATTTAAATATGAAAGATTAAATCAAAACTTCCAGAAGAAAATAGAATATATCCATAAATTTCAGGTAAAGAAAAATTCTTAGTAATCAAAAAGCACTAACCATAAAGAGTGAAGTAGTTGATCAAATGGGTGACATTAAAAAAAGAACTGTTGTTGGTCAACATATGCCACTGTCTTAGTTACTTTTTGCTCGTTGCCGAGACAAAATACCTGACGCCCAAAGTTAGGGAAGGAGAGGTTTATTCTTACAGTTTCTCGGGAGTTTCAGTCCATTAGTTGGCTCCAAGATAGCGTGGCATGGTGGGCCTGCTGTTCATGGCGGCTACAAGCTGCAAGCCGCAATCCGCGCTGGCGAGAGAGACAGGAAGCCAGGAAGCAAGCAAGAGGAAGACCCGCCTTCCCTTATACTGTATCTCAGCTCCACCCCTGGGCGGGTGTAGCAGTCACGTCATTAATCCTGGTGCTAGACAACAAACTGATCACAAGCATCAGACTCAGCCCCATCAAAAGTATGAGGACTTGGGGGTACATAGCATATCCTATACA